>JAPYYS010001529.1:0-18005 GCA_030522525.1 Campopleginae sp. 14b
GCGTTTGCTCATCCAGCAAATGTGTTTGCTGCTGTAACACTTTGTTGCTGTTCGAGGAACATTTGTGTGCATGCTACGGGAGCAACAGTTCTTTGCTCCAGCGGCAGATCACATTCGACATGAAACTTTTGTTGCAGCAACAAAAAAATTTTGTACCAGTAGCGTGGCGTACGCTGTCACAACGCAAAATTTTCTCTCCGTGTGCCAGCCGATAAGCGGGGGCTTGAGGAACTAAGCTACGGTCATGCGCCTATGACCTGACGTAAGCGTCTCTCGCTCTCTCTCTCCCTCCCTTCTCTGTGTGCCTGTGTGTGTCACGTCACACTTTTATTTCGGGTATAGGACGCCGAAGCCCGAGGCCCGCGCCCGAGCCCCGAGGTGCGTGATCAGCGTAATGCGTCTCTTTTAGTTTACCAGATTAGTGTGCTCCTGGACTCCGAGGCATCAACAAGTGTATCGTTTCTTTCTTTCTGATCGTGAAAGCGCTTCTCAAGGTGAGAACTTCGACGAGGTTTATAGCTTAGCGAAAGTGTCATCATTGACTGACCAAATAACGTCAGTCGATTACACACCGTAAAAGACAGTTACGATGTTCGAGAAAAGATTTGACAAAGACATGACAAACGGAAAGGAAAACAACGTCGCCAAAACCGGCAATTCAAATTCGCCAAAAATCTGGAGGCATTTCCAGATCAATGAAAGGAGATTCACGTTGTTTTTGATTGCAATTTCGCTGTCAATCATTGTCGGAAAACTGTACAGCAACTACGGTAAGCATAAATTTTGGAAAATATAATGAACATCGGATGGTATATTTTGTACATTTCCTTCACCGGGGAACTTGTGTCGTGAGCAAGCTATACCGATGGCTTTTTCAATTTGTTTTTTCGTTTTCGTTTGTTTATCGCTTTTCATGTCCCGGTTTTTTGATCCCCCCCCCCCCCCTCCCCCAAATTTAGTTGAATATAGTTTTTCTCTGTTTTTCCGTGAATTCTCGGACGTTCGCCTATTCGGCAAAATTTCAGGCTAGCTGCGAGTCCACTTTTGTTATTTTTAGAAGTGTTTGCATCGTTTCCCTTTCGCTTTCGTATGTCAGCCTGAATGAAAATAAAAATGGAGACAGCTTCGATTCGGGAAGTAACCCGAGGTCGCGTGACCTTGACTTACTTAACGTGTATCCTCGACGTACTACTGAGTCAAACTCTTGAATTCCTGGATATAAGATAAAAAAATAATCATTCGATTTTATGTTCGTTGACGCAATGACACTGTCGAATAAGATAAGACAAACGACTCAAGGTCATTCAGTCTGTAAATCTATAAACATAACGAGCTTTCGCGGTTCGAATTTGGGAATTTTTCCCTCCATCTTTCATTAAATTCGAAAAGTAATAAATAACGATTCCGTATAAAAATTATTGAAATGATTGGAAAAATAATTTATGAACAATTGAAAACTTAAGAAACGAAATTTATATCGTCGGAAAATAAAAAAAAAAATATGGATAACATGAAATGATCGAGAATAGGAAATAATTCGTTGATTTTTGACTCTCCGTCTCATTATCGTTCGGGTGGCTTTGTCTTTTCCTCCAGGCCCAAGTTCCCAATCGCTACTGAATGTGGTAAAACATGGGCGCGATTTGCCTGCATACCCCGGTGCGTATAAGATTTTGGGAATTTCTGAAAAACCATCCGGTTTCAACGAGCAGCAAATGCAAACAGCGAGTGAAAAATTGATGAACGTCAGCCGAGAATACAAAGATGTTATCAGGGGCGCCATTGTCGGAATAACGCACAAATACGGTTGGTTGTTTAGAGCATTGTTCGGCGGCTTTGCAATGATGGCTTTCACTTGGTTCATCGTTTACAAGGACAGCGAGGTTCCTGGAGAAAATCCACCCTCTCCTTTCAGTCCTAGAAAAAAGAGGTAAATTTTACCTGCGTATTAAACAGTCGTAGTCTCTTCGTTGTGTAGCACCCTTGTAGCGAATAAAACTCTCTTGGCGCACCCAAATTCTGCGGCTAAAATTTTCTCCTCACACCGACGACATGACAGAAATTCAGTCGATTATGCTTATTAGTTTCATAGCTCGTGAAATAACGAAATTTGGATCCGAAGAAAACGTTTGTTGTTGCATTCAAATTGCGGCGACATACATTCCACTTTTTTTATGCATATGGGAAATTGTCACAACTGCATTGGGCTCTTCTGATCTTCGATACATTTGTCTCTCTCTCTCTCTCTCTCTTTCTTTCTCTGTCTCTCTCCCTGTCTTTTCAATCTCTCCATCGCAGGACGAGGACAGATTTGTACCGAGTTTCTGATCAGCATGAATTCTCCAGCTTTTTCATCTTTTCTTCTTCGCTTGTGTTCACCCTCGCTCGGATATTCCCAATTATTTTTCCAATCCATGCTTCGGCGCTTTTTACTGTCTAACGGTCAATATTATTCCTCTTTGCAATTGCTACGGACTACCAAAGGAACTTTATCGAATTTTCGATAAGTTGGTATTTCGAGAAAATTTGGAACTTGGTCGCATGGATAAACTGTAAAAGACTTATTAATTTTGAGAGATTTTATAAATTGTAAAATGACTATTTTTATTGCAGATACACTGGTGGGAGCTCGGGACTACAACTGAACTATTTGATCGGGGTGTTGAATGGCGTTTTGATATGCGTCTACATGTGTCTATAGCCGCTCGGAGAACATCGGGATTCATCCTCGATTTCGAAGATTCATTCGGGACTTGGAAACTTAATAATCATATTATTTATTATTATTTATTCGAACGGTGGTACGGTTATGAGTACTAAAAGCGTGAATGCAGTCAACGGTCGCTGGTTGTACATTGAGCAGCCTTGAGAGGATTTTTCCTCCGACTAAAGCGTGTAAAACATTATATTACTTATGATTTTGTAATCGAATCATTCTCATGGATATTCACAAAAGTATTATTGGATCACACAGATTCTGGGCAAATCAAAAATCTCTATTCGTAATTATAAAAATGAAGAAACTCACTCTTTCGATCATCACACTACGTTCGGAATAGCTGCCAAAGTTTTTCTTTGGTAGTCTTAAGTCGTAAGATTTTGATCAGATAAGATTTTCGCGCCGAGCGTCTTCGTCCGAGAACCTTCACTTTGTGGGTTTTTCGTATTTTTCGCCTCGCCGTATCAAAGAGAGCAAACAATGGCTAGATTGTTACGAAAGTACAAATATATTTTATAAACTTTGATAACTAAATATTTGATACAACGAACGTATGGATATTTCTATGTCATGTTACAAATATTTATTCAAGACTGATTTACCATCAGCCAGATCAAAATGATGTCGTGGATATTTTTCCTTTTCCACGCTCGTAGATTTTGCGGTGCTGTTGAAAGAAGCAGAAATATTTTTCGTATCATCAGATTATCGTTGCTTTTTTTTTTTTTTTTTTTTTTTTTTTTATTTTTTTTTTTTTTTTATTTTTTTTTTTTTTTTTTTCTTTTTTTTTTCTTTTCTTTTTTTTTTTTTTTTTTCATCGAACAAAACTACTAATCTCTGTTGAGATCTTTCCTAGCTTTTTGCTTCGTGTTTTTTTTTCTGGTTCTCTCGAGTTTATTCCTTCGTTGCAACGACGATTACCACTGCGCTTCTTCTTGTTGGCGATTAAAAATGCACAATTGCGATTATAACTACTTGTTACAATCATTTGAATTTGTATGAAATATTATTCCGTCGGCAAGCACTGAATTTGTGTCTCATTTCATCTCCTTCCCATTTTTCTCCCAACGATAGAATCGATGAGTCAAAATATGCAGATTTTAACTTGAATTCGGGCATACGAAAACTATTGGACGATTATTGGAATATTCGATAAATTAAGGCCCGCGTCTTGGAAACTGAAAAGAAAACTTTCGTACGGAGCATCTCGGAGCCAGAATCTTCTTATGCACGCGAAAAATTGAGAAAAGTGTTTCTGTAATGCTGCTGCAAAGTTTTGAAAACGGAAACACAATGTTAGTAACCTTTGGCCATTTTTAATTTCGGCGCCCAGTCCCTATTGCATTATAATAATTCGCGGAGAAATTTCTAAGAAGATTTAATTGTGCAATTAATTTAAAAAAAAGCATTTGGATTGATTCAATTTTGAAAGCAAAGTGAATCTCTCGATGAATAATTTGATTGTTTTTCAAAATAAATTTCACAATTGGACGACAGAAAACACGCAGTTCCGCGTATACGAGTTGTGTGAAATGATGCAAGACGCAACTTGGTGATATCTTTACTTGTTCCTTTCTACTCCGCCACTTGGCGATTGTGTCGCTGCCAGTATTTATCATCTCACGAACGGCAGTCGAGCTGCAATTTTTTCAGATTTGCGCTTATTTTGGTGTATATAGTTTAGTTATTTCCCCTTGAGTAGCTCTCAAGCATAATATAATAATTTATATTAACGTCAGTATCTCCCAAGGACCAAAAAAAGCCAACAATTTGTCCGGTAAAAACAATCGACACTCGGAAAGAATCGTCCGCGATGGAACATCGAACGTTCAAAATATATAACCAAAAGGATTTCGACAGAATCACAAAGGGAATAAAAGTTGCGCAATGCATGCAATCAAAGTCATCGGCGGGTAAGGAACTCCATTCAATTGACAATTACATCAAAGTCCCTTTCGAAGTCAATCCGAACGATAGTATCCATTGGAATAAACTCGTCGTCGCGGTGCAATAACAACCAATAACATACACCAAATTTCGAGGTTATAAAAAACGCGATTGAAATAATTATTCCAGTACCAGATGCCGAGGCTGTATTGAGCCAACTCGAGGAATTGGTCGTTTCCGATTCTCTATGTTGTTCTTTTTGTAACGCCGTTTTCGAGAATAAATCACTGCAAAGACTTCATTATAAATTGGATTGGCATCGTTACAATCTCAAGCAACGACTTCACGGTCTTAAGTACGTCACCGAAGATGGTTTCAGCCTTCTCGCAGAAGACGGTAATTCTTTTCATCCTTAAATATACATTTTCTTATCTCCGTAGATATTACCATTGTCAAATACTTTTGAAATTGTCGCTTGGCCGATAAATAACTTGATGTTTTGAAACGTTATTAAGTTTAACGATATTTTGATAAATCAATCGCACGGGTTTAACGACTAAGAGTTTTTCCACTCGACAGACGACGTCTCGAGTTTATCCGGCAGCGAAATGGAGTCGGAAAATGAGGAAGAGACTGGGACTTCGGAAAACGGCAGCTCGCCCAGCGGAACTACAAAGGGTAACGATGCGGATGTGAAAGCAGCAATACCCTTGAGCAAAGCAAAGAAGAACGACAAGAAAGTAAACAAGAACGGTTCGGTATCGGACAGCTCCGACACGGAAATAGACGAGGGGGCTTGCCAAAAGAAAAAAATGGAAGCTTTGATCGCAATAGCTAGTCGTCACTCGAAAGTATTTTTCGAAAACGATGACGGCGATATATTCAGCATTTACAGGTGTTTACTCCACAACAAGAAGGTATTGAATCGATGGGAAAAAAATAAAATGCAGGATCCAGCGAGAAAGAGGATTGTTCTTAGATGAATGAATATTTTAGGAAATTCCCGAAATTGACAATGAAATGATCGCTCAGGCTATTGAGAGTGGTATAAAAACTACATGGACCGTTATCATGTTGGGGGGTGGACATTTCGCAGCTGCCGTTTTCCAAGGTTTACTAAATATATTTTTCATATTCTCTTTCACTGCCAAGACACGTTCCGTTTCCTTTTAATCCTATCGAAATATTTGCGAGACATTTTCTCAGTTGAAATTGATAATTTCTGGGCTTTTACACAGACGGCGAAGCTCTCGTGCACAAAACTTTTCATTCCTATACCGTTCGAGCTAAACAAGGCTCGTCGCAAAGCTCCCGAGACCAAAGGACCATGGGAAACCATGCCAAGAGCGCCGGAGCCAGTTTACGACGCTACAACGAAGCTGTTCTCACGCAGGTTTCGTCTTATTTTTGTCCTTGTCCTTAATCCCCCCATTTTTTCTATTTAAACATAAAATGTTCTATTATTTTTTTTTCGATTTGCAGCACATTCAAGAGATCCTGGAGTCCTGGACTTCTTATATTGCCAATTCTTCATTGATCCTTTATCGCGCGGTTGGCCCCCACAATCGCACCGTTCTTTTCGGTGGGAAAAATCCTCCGCTTGACAAAAACGACGTGAGACTGAGACCACTGCCATTTCCAACGAGACGCGCTACTTTTAGCGAAGTTAAACGTGCCTACGATGTTCTCAGCACCATCGAAGTTTACGGTAATTAAATGATAATTTTTTCTTTAGAAAAAATAAAAAAAGATTTTTTACTGCCGTTTTTTTTTTTCTTTTGTAGTGAGAACATAGTAACATATTTTTTTCCATTCCCGTTTATTGGAAATTGGTTGTTCGGCAGGTTCCGCGGCTGATTTTACCGACTGTTTTCCAATTTCGCCGCGCCAGCCGATTCGAAAAAGAATTCCGAAAGTTGATCTTCTCGATGAGATACCAGAAACGGAAAATGTTGCTAAACATAGCGAGGTCCCGAGCTCAGTCGACACGAGTAATTCTTCTCACGACTCTGGAAAAAGTTGCCGGGGGAACTCGACTGCATTAGCAACCGGAGAACGTCAGCATCGAAGTCCTCGTTCGCACATCGACCGAGCTAAACCACGGAAAAGTCCGCGTCGACCACTCCCCGGTAAATCTCCACCTGAAAACGAATAAGCCAATTTTCCACTCGTTCCCCCCTCATGGTCTTTATTTAACTCCGTGACCTCGACAATTTTCAAGATTTCGGCTTTTCATACTTTCAGACATCGTTGCAAAGTTAGCTGAGTACTCGTCGGAATCGGAACTCGAATCCACCGAGCCCATCGATATTCCGTTCATTACTCAAGAATGTGAAATCGACATGAATGATCATTTGCTCGCATTCCAAAATACTGCCCCAAGACATGTCAAAATTCGAAACATCAAACGCCAGAAAAGGAAAGTGAAAAAGGAACGTGTAGACGGTAATGTGGAAACTTGTCAGTTGTGCGCGTTAATTCCCCCAATCTATTTTGTTTTTTTTTGTTTGTTTTTTGTTGTTGTTGTTCTAGTAGAAACGCCGGTGAACGAAATTCTGGCAAACACGAAACCGCAGTTATGGGACGCGACTCGATCGGGTGATAACGAATCTCTCGAGAGTCTCTGGAGCACGCTCTTGGCCGAGGTCAGCAGATGCGAAAAGCTGAAAGAAAATATTAATCAAGACGACGAAAATCGTACGGACAAGCCGTTTATATTGCAAACCGAAGATTTGTTTAAAGTTCTCAACGAGCCGAACGAGGATGGTAATACTCTGTTGCATCTCGCTGCGATCGGCGGTCACCTCAAAGTAGTGTGGTAAGAAAAATTCCCACAACAAAAAAAAGTCATGTCCAAGGAAGAATTCTTTCTCATTCGTGTACTTTTCTTCAGGTCCCTTCTCGACTATGGCTCGGATCCATGCAACAAAAACAAAAAAATGCAAACCCCTTACGCCGCCACGACGGACAGAGAGACAAGAATTTTGTTCCGGCGTTTCATGGGTGGGAATCCGGAAAAATACAACTACAACAAATCACAGATACCCGGGCCGCTGACGCCCGAAATGGAGCAGGAGGAATTGGAGAAAAAGAAACAACAGAAACGAGCAAAACGTGGTCGCGATAAAATAAAGAAAAAAGAGTTTGAAGTTAAGCGCAAAGAAGAAGAATCTCGACAGAGGTTTCTCAGTTTGAGTGATCGGGAAAAGGTAACATTTGCCTTAACATTAAAAACAATATCGTATTCCATTTCGATGAAAAAAAAAAAAAAGATTCTAAAATACGTAAAACGAGAAAAGCCTTGAAAATGCAAAAGTCGAGAAAAATATGACAATTAATGATTGCAAAAAAAAAAAATACAATCTATAAGCTTGGATTTCCCATATTTCAGAGAGCTCTGGCAGCGGAACAACGATTGCAACAGCAGGGTGGAGTCATCTTGTCGCGTTGTTTTCAGTGCGGTGCAGATATAACCGGTCTGATACCTTTCGAGTACAATTCAAACCGTTTTTGTTCGATGCCCTGTCTCAAAGAGCATCGGCTCCATCACAAATTTATTCTTTGATGTTACGAACTCTGCAAGACATCCAAGGATTTGCTATGACGCTGTGCGGTCGCGTAAATTATTATTATTATTTTTAGTGACAAACGGATGGATTATTATCGAACGATAAAGTTATCAATTGTTATTGGCTACTGAATACGTTCGTGTGAGTTTAATGTATTTATTTGCGCTCGGAGTGATTTAGCATTTTCCAGTAACAAAACATTAATCCAAACATATTTAAATCATTAATAATAACTACAGATTAATGAATCAGAGATGAACGGAGACTTTTTGTCCGACGATTCGTCCAACTCAATCGTCCATTGACGATTTGTAATTCCATAAAATATCTAATTATATATACGCGTTGTGAATGTGCGACAAACATATGTCATCATAGTTTTTAGGGAACAGAAGTGTTAGAAAAATAATACAGCATTTTGGAAAAACTCTCCCAAGTGTCAGACGCACAATGGCATTAAAATTTGAAAATAATAAATAAAAACGATTTAGTAGGTAAATGATTCGACCCAAACAATTGATGTCTCGATTCGTGAAGAAAATAAATGGGGAAAATTTCCTAAAATCATCGAAAACACACGTTGGGTTTCCGGCATCTATTATTATTATTTCGATGAAAAGTGAAAAACATTGGGAAAGGCGTGTCGGTTGAGTGATCAACTCTCCTGTTAACCGAAGCTTACGACCGGGACTTTGTCAAAATGATTCATAACGCGGTGAAATACCTCCCGAAGGTGGTGACGTAAATAAAAACTGGGAATAATGTGAATTGTTCTCGACGTTGGTAACCACGTTTGGCGCATGCTCTCAATTTATTTTTGTAATCGTGGATTAAGTTGGCGTATCTAGTGTATAAATAATATCGATTCACTTGTTCTTCATTATTTTTTGCTCGATAAATCCATAATGATTGGCACGTTTGACTTTGGACTGGTATCGAAAGAATGGCATGATTTTTACATTATGAAAAAGACTGCTCGTCATGATTTGAGGGCAGGGCTTTGTGCCTGAACTTTTATTTATTACGAGTATCGATGTCACACAAGTCGAAATATATTTTGTACTGTCATATCCGTAACACTAACATCTCGAAGGAAAAAGGAATTTGGTTATTTTGGTAACAACGTATCTGGAACATTGTCGATTATCCGAAGGAATTCCGGTTTGATTATAGTGCCGGGAGCACATAATGCTTTATCCTCATCGTTCATGTCTACTCTGTACCGATTGCTTTTTATTAGCCAATAAGTTTTCATTTGTCCTTTTCCCTGAAAAATAAAACGATCGGGTCATCCTCGGATATGCCATATCGCCGTTGTCATTGTGACAAGCGAGACTCGGTCTTATTGGTACGCAAGGGGAAGTTCAATGATTTCAATGAAAAATCAGATCCGAAAAAATGTGAAGACTAAATCGTTCGTTTCTGTTGCAATTAGACAATAACCTTCACTTCCATGCTTCCCCTGAGCTCCATTTCGTAACCTTCCTCAAGATCGAGAAGATCTTTCGTGCTTTGTGAAATGTGTATCTTCATCGCTATGGAATTGAGACGATATCGAATTAGACACGAAATTTCGGTAAAAACGTCACAGTGAAGCAACTGGTTTTTCCATTCATTAAAAAATCCATTTGCAATTGATTCAACTTGCATTCGCCTGTTGATTCCATTCGACTCGCGGTGTTGATCGTGTCTCCAAAGAGACAATATCGTGGCATAGTTGTACCAACTACTCCGGCAACGCATGGTCCTGTATTGACTCCTATTCGAATTTGTAATTGTTCATCTGGTCTGTGAGGAATTATGTAGGCCCGCGTACTCCCCAATAAGTCCAATGACATTGTCGCAATTTCAGCCACGTGGCGATTCCCTTCAAGGAAAAACAGTTGTTGCATATTTTATTAAATTTTCTATGCCGGACTCGATGGTTAACTACGGGGGCGAAAATTATTAAGCAAAATTTATAGTAATATTTGGTTTAAGTGAAAAAATGTGAATGGACGCATTTCCTGAAAATTTGTATTGCTTTCGTTGTCTATGGATAAAAGTATTAATTACCATTCCTTTGGGGCAATCCACTCACTACCATATACGAATCCCCAATGGTCTCAACTTTGTAAACATCGTATTTCCGTATCCTCGAGTCAAAAAGTCTGTACAATGAATTGAGCATGTTTACAACTTCCATCGGTGTGCTGTTTGCGCTCAATTTCGTAAAGCCGACGATATCGCTGAAGTAAATGGTGACTGAATCGAAATTCTCCGCTGGTACCTGTCGTTGTTGTTTCAGTTGCTTTATCACGGTTGCTGGTAGCATTTGAAAGAGCAGATGATCGCTTTTTCCTTTCTCCTTCCTGTCACAATTCCAAACGTCACTTGGTTTCATTTTTATTTTCTATTTCGCGTTTTTATTTCATTCCAGGCGTTTGAGCAATATTGAACTGTTCCGCGAGTACACTTGTACGCGATATTTCAAATTTTCGTCCATCAAACAATTGACAAATTAAAATAAAGCAAATATATATTTTTCTCACTCCAGATTTCTTGTGCTCTCGACAAGGCTGTCAGCAAATCGTTGAATCGTCAGGGTCGCGTTTCTCACGAGTAAAATAATAATCGGTGATATTAAGAGGACAAGGACGAGGATCACAACTCCGATCATTCGTTGTCTCGAAGCCGATGTACTTTCTTTATCAAGTTCTTGTCTGTGAATAATCACTCGCTCGATCAACAAAAAATCATCTTTTTTTTTTTGTAACTAGAAACAATATCGTTGTTTTTTCCTCACCGAACTAAAAGTCTGATCTGCTGTTCTCGGTGTACCAGGTCAGTAAGAAAGGTCAGCATTGTCGCGTAATAGTAACGGATTTTCTTCACGTCGGGGCTATCTAGAACGGTTCTATTAATTTCACGCTTTCTGTTTTGAAAGAGACAAATACATCATTATAACGATAAAAACAAAATGGTTAAATAAAGTGAAAAGAAAAATTTCACAAACAGACTCGGATTTATCGATCTTTTAAAACTTACCTAATTAGCTCATTTTGCCGGAGCTCTGCTATCGGATTTGCAATGAGACTCGGAGCGAAATGTGGAATCGCCAACAAATATTCACGCGCGAGTGTATCATGTTCAGAAAAGGAGATCAAACCTTCGATCGTTAAGTGACCAATACTGTATTTTTCTACGCCGAAAACAATCGACACAGTTATGTGCTCGATGGCGCTAAGAATATATTTGTACGCAATCATAAGCCTGTGTGAGCATGTAACAGAAAAAACACATTAAATATCATCAATAAAAAATGTCAATTAAGAAAACGAACGAATCAATCGTAGGTTCGATGCTTTGACCGAAAAGTCATCATTTTTTGAATATTCATTGAAAACATTAACATCATGCACGAGTCGTTTCTCTCTCTCTCTCTCGTTTGTTCATTAGTTTCTTATTTTCTGAGTAATTTTTATATTTTGTCGTTTAAGAAGCAGCGATTCAGAATAAATCACCTCCAAATGTCTCCATTAACGCGACCGCCAATCCGACTTGATATTTCTCGAAGGAGATAGTAATTAGCTCTGACGTACCACCTTATAGCTTTCTGAGGGCTCTCTCGTCTCCTCATTCCGTTCTCTGCACTTCTACGTACAAAAATCCCGCAATTATAATTGGTCGGCATACACAAAAAAGGGAAAATATGCTCTGCTGCGATGCTTCGGATTCATTTCATATGATGCAGGCATCATTTCGTGCTAATACCGTCTTCTTTTACTCTTCGTGGAGGTTTTTTTTTTCTTTCAAGGATATATGAGACGCTTTCCTGCCCGCGGAGGTTGTCGGTGATGGGGAAAATATAGTTTTTTTTTGCATCATAATTTTAATAAGCGACAAAGGCAAAATTTAATTAACTTTTTCTGCACGACAAACATCGAATCGAATTGGATTTTTTGTTTTAATCAACGAGAAATTTCATTCGAACGAAGCCTGAACCGTTTGATAACGACTGATTAGCGACGCGCTGCGACAAGTCAAACGGAATAAAATCTTTGTTTTTATCGTTGCATTTCGTTTTGACTTGATTTGCATCGCGAGAGGTGAATGAAATTCATATTTAATCGGTTTATCTAAAATTTCCAAGAATATGCCTCGTATATACGTACGGACCGCGACTGTATTAATATGCAAACGTGATTTCCTTTACGTCATCCTCTCTACCAATTACTCATTCACCGTGCGCGGATTTTCCAAAAACGGATTTAAAAAAAGGATGCATAATCAATGGTCAAGGATATGCGATCGATTGGTCAGTGCAACGAAGCTCGTCTACTGCATTTAAAGAAGAAAAAATAAATTTGCGCTTCCACTAAATCTGCGTCGTACTCGCGTTCTTTTTCTTTTTCTCTCGTAATTCCATTTTCTCTTTAGTCCTCCGGCTGACATGGTCCGGAGGAACCGTGGAATTCCTTGAAATTGTTAAGAGACATGGCAGCGCCCCGACCCCAAGTATTCAAATAAAAGCAAAGCGCGAGCCCTGCCGCACTCGTATATATACCGCGAATATGACGGTTTCGGCCATTTTTTTTTGTTCTTCAATCCGCTCTCCGGGAAAAACGTCGAAAAAATATAACATCGAGATCTTTTCTCAATGTTGTGGGATAGAAATTAAAACTTACGCAATCTGGAAAATCTGCCTCCTGACGTCACTGAAATGAATAAAAAAAATAATAAAAAAAAAAAAAACGACCCCAGAAATAGAAATCTTTTCTCTTTTAACTTTTTCAAACGTTCAGCAATTATAATATATATATATATATAATTGTTAGCTGCACGGAGAAAAATGCGGCCTCAAATTCTAAGATCCAATGCTAGAAATTCTAGCAGTTTACGGCCAGTTCGGCAGGGTTAAGAATTCTTTTTATGGACGTGTAAAAATAATTCCTACACAGTATAGTAAAAATGGTGCATGCATAGATTACATTTGCAACTGATTCTCGCATAGACGCGAGTCCTGTATGCTGTATAAGAAAAAATAATGCGTGCATTTTACACTCGAAATTATTCTCTTAACAATTATGGACTGTATTCTCAGATGGATTACTATACGCATAGCATAAACCTTTGGCAGATTAATAGATTTCGCTAAACGCATAGCATAAATTTTCGAGATATAGCGAAAAATATAACGATTAGTAAATTTGGACTCTTCATACTGTACTTTTTGTTTGGGTTTACTGCAAGATAATTGTGCCAATCCCATGAGCAAAATATTTGTTGAATACTACAAAAAGTACAATATGGCGAATAAAATGTGTTATTTGTATCATTTTACGTGCCATATGGTCGGTGAAAAATTGAAATTTCTTTATTATTACTGTCCTAAAATTACAATTTTTATCTTCCATTCAATACTTTTCTATATTTTGTGATATTTTTTTCTCAAAGCATAACGTTAATTTTTAGAAGCGTAGTATTATTTCGTAACTTCGAGGCACCCGTTTTCCCCGTGTGCTCGGTATTTGAATACTAGAGAAAAAATTGAATTAACATCGTTCTATCAGATCGATGATTATTTCGTGCTACCTGACGTTTGTCAAATGGAAGAAAATCGTATCGATAAATTCGTCATCACACAAGGACCAATCTGTCTCTCGAAGTACTGTGTCCGTTCGTGCGAACGTTTCATTGAGATCTGATCTGAAAAGGTGAATTTTTCATATCGATATTTGATATGGTGACAACTCTATACACGGAGAAAAACATTATATCAAAAAGTATATATGGCATCATATAGTTGCTGCGGTTGCCAGATTGTCATCTGTAATCGGGAAAAATATTGCAGGCAATTATGAGGCCATAGGAATTTTTAATATCATTTTCTTTCCTCGTATACTTAATCGAATTTTTGCAATGATTTTTACATACCCGTTGTTTTCATACGAAAGAATGAAGAGGGCAGTTTGAGCTCGTTCCTCTTGAAACGCTATGAGCAATCGTCCCAGTTCGAACGTCATGCTGACCTAAAATAATTTATAAAAATGGAGAGGCTGCAGAGCATTTGATCAAATTGTTAATTATTGCGAAAATAATGTTGGGAATGTGAGTAACGTATTGTTGTTATCCATATCGAAAGAATTCGATGGAACAAACTCGATTGATCGGAAGTCAAACATATGGAAAGAAAAATTTATAATGTTACTTTAATATTAGTTTCGTATGGAGAAAAATGAAAGATCGTTACAATTTGGCGCTTGGTGGCCTCGAGGTATTGCAGTTGAAGGGATGATACCACCATGCTGTGACAACTTTGTGCTATGAGGGCTATTATCGGTATGAACGGCAAAAATAACATTTGAATTATATAAATTCTACGTCCTTTTCTCGAGCCTGGATTCACTGAGAAGCATCGGACATCTCCAGCTATCTAAAACGTTGATCGCTCAATTAAATAAACAATTCATACATTTATTATTAAATCATCGATAAGAAGGAGAAAAATATTAGTTTTGGTAACGACAAGACTATTGCATTCGACATTCCTCCGGTATATATTTACCAAGTATTTTACGTGTATAAAGATGAATGGAAAATTTGTTTAATTGTTAATGCATTCGGTAAATTTAATCGAAAAATGAGGATTCGCTGCTTTTTTAATTCGAAAATCTAGTAAAAATCATTGAGAAAACACGAAACTTGATATGTTTTAGTACATGCTTCATGTATACAGGATAAAATGGCTTAAAAAAAGCAGCGTGCTTATTACGTTGTATTTTGTTACATTAATAAATTATATTTGTTTTTCGTTTACCTCGTTAACAACGTCCACAGGGTCAATATCGTTATCATCAGTGGATCGTTCGGACTTGTGTTTGCCACCAATGCAATGATTCATTGTTTTTTTTTTTTTTCTCCGTGGCAATGAATTATCCTCCCCTTTGTGAAAAACACTTGAGACTCGCCCCTTCGTTGCACGGAGATAAAATAAGGATCTTCGTTCTGCCCTTGATAACGATTCTTAATGGCAACGTGCAAATTGACTGTTTATCATTAGAGCCGTAAGCTCAAAGCCTTGGAAACTTAATGTATGCAGGATAAAGCGTCGTCATCTTTGTTGCTGATCGGATAGGGTTGAATTCTTTATGCCGTAATTTTTTTTTGTGGATCAATTTAACCCATTAACGTCCAAATGCCCGCATTTTTTACCAAACTTTGAACGCCATTATTTTTTATGTTGTCGCGGTTGAAAAAATTTTATTGTCACATATATCGACGTAGAATTTTATGCTCTTTCAGAATATCGGCTCAAGATTCTGATTAGACACGAAGAAAATAATATATGGCCGATTCAAACTTGAAAAACGTGGAAATTTCAGAAATAAACTGTTTCTCGTATTTTTTTTTGCAATGTTGCGGCAAAGAATTCATACTGTAATCATGATCTGGTGTGATCTAGATACTTAAAGTTTAACAGGGAATTTTCGTGTCATCGTCGAACCACCGCATTTTACAATATGAACGTAAGCAAGATCGTAAAAATTCTACAAAGACATAAGCTAATTTTTTCTCGGAAACTATTGCGCTTAGCTCAAACTATGTAAGTACAAAAATATCTCAGAATTAATCCAAGAATATCTTCAAATTTTTTGAAATTTTTTTCAGATGATTTTCGGTTTTCCAAAATATCCAAAAAATTAAAGTTGACAAATTTTTTCTTCCCCCTTTTTAATTTTCATCTTCTCGGAGGTAATATTGAGTTACAGCAGTCCAAGCCATCAAAACTCTCAACTTTTGGAGAAAAAAAAATGGTCAAGTTTAATTTTTTGGATATTTTGAAAAACCGAAAATCATCTGAAAATTTTTCCAAAAATTTGAAGATATTCTTCAACTAGTTCTAAGATATTTTTGTAGTCACATAGTTTGCGCTAAGCTGTATCGTTTCCAAGAAAAAATTAGCTTATGTGTTTGTCAAATTTTTACGTTCTTGCCGCCATATTGTAACAAGGGCTGGTTCAATGATTACACGAAAATTCCCTGTTGAGAAGTTTAATTATCTAGATCACCCCAGATCATGATTACGGTATGAATTCTTTGCCGCAACATGGCAAAAAAAAAATACGAGAAATAGTTTTTTTCTAAAATTTATACGTTTGTCACGTGTGAATGGGCCGTATTTTATTTTCTTCATGACAGATCGGAATTTTGAGCCGGTATTCTAAAAGAGCATACAATTCTACGCCGGTATATGTGACAACAAAATTTTTTTAAAGCCGATAATATGAAAAGTAATCGCGTGAAACGTTTGGTAAAAAATCGGGACGTAATTGTTTATTTTGTTTTCCGGCACTCGAACTATTGAGTTTCGAAACGAATTAACGACAAAGGGCTGCGATGATTATTTCTCATGATTAATTGATTTTTATGTTTCCAGAGAGTGCAATAATAATTTGTTGATCAGTACCGCGTGAAGGGTAAGTGATGGCCCGATTTGTAGACCAGGTGAAGGAGGACTGAATTCCCGCGCTAGATTTTTCCACCAGTTGATAGGAAGATTACTCCCTCCCGAATTCGATATTCCTCGGTACCTGTGACGCGGCGCCCGCGCAATCTCTACCGCCGAGGAATTATGCAGCTTAATTATATTTCATTTTTCAAGGCCATGGATCAACTCCTGCCTGATTTTTTTTTCAAAAATCTGCATAAACGAGTTATCTGGACAAGGATTCTTGTTTTACTGATAACGAGCAGATTATCAAGTTCTTGGAGCACGAATTCGCACCCTCTTTTCATTTATTTCTTTATTTTCTCCAACGGCGGGCATGAAAAATGGGATTAATAATTGATAAACTTACAAATTCATATAGTTTTATTTATACGTATCTGGACTTGCTACTCACGCATACATTACTATGACACCGTTATCGTCGTGAAAATAGTACAGCGCGATATCGTCAAAATTCTTTTCTCAATTTATTTTTATTCCGTTTATGCGAAATACACACATTACCACTTATCCGATAACATTGTCTGTTAAATATTCGTCGTTATTGGTTTGTTACTTTGACTTTTAATCATCCAATTACTTAGAGAGAAAAAAATAAGAATAATGACTAGCAATCTGTATATCATGAGCTACGGCAAGGCCCGACGCCGCTGATGGGGAAAAAAAAAAAAACAAAAAATCAGTGCAAGCTCGGCCGCTCTCTCGGTCACTCCAATATAACGGCTTAGGGACGTTTGAATAAAGTAAAAAATATAATTATAAGAATGGTGCATTCGTGAGGCTCTGGCCTGCGATATTTGGAACACGATATTGTTTATATACGATTACAAAAATGTTACAAACTGCCGATTGGCAGAAAAAGAAACGATTAACGTGTGAAAAAATTCTTATTTTACATGAAAAGTGACGAAAAATATAGACAGTAAAGTTTTCGCGTATTCGGTCACTGTGAAAGGAATGAAAAAAAAGTGAGTCGTGCGTGGAATTCCGTACGGAGAGAAAATTTTGCGTTGCGACAGCGTACACCACGCTACTGGTGCAAATTTTCTTTGTTAATATAGTGACAACAAATTTTTTTGCTGCTCCAACAAAAGTTTCATGTCAAATGTGATCTGCTGCAGGAGCAAAGAACTGTTGCTCCCGTAGCATGCACGTAACAGTAACAAAGTGTTACAGCAGCAAAGACATTTGTTGGACGAGCAAACGCATTTGCTGGACGAACAAATTATTTTTGCTCCAGCGACAAATCTGGCGTCGATTTGCATTTTTCGTTCTTGTAGCAAATATTATTTTGCTACTATAAGGAAAATTATGCTACGGGTGCTTAAGGCTTTGCTGT
>JAPYYS010001530.1:0-25498 GCA_030522525.1 Campopleginae sp. 14b
TGCTTCAGAGCAGAGCTCCTGAATTATTTTTAAAAAATCCTTGCATGGAGCATATATACACTTTGATATCACTATTTTCCAATTATGTCGTAGTGTAATAGGTAGCGTACAGGGTTAGCGATAGATAGGTAGCAAGATCGAATTACCCAGTTAGGTAAAAAGTTTTTTCTGCAGAAATAAATTTCTAAGGTAAATAGAACGCAATCACATCGTCAGTCATGATCGAAAATTTGTTTGCACATGAATAACAATTTCTTTTTTTTTATATTTTTGGTTCCATGTGGCTTATGTATGCACGGGCGAGATCTAATGGATCTCGTCAGGAAACGGGACGCCATGATGTTTTCTAGATAGTTTCTAGCTAGCGGATCTGACGATATGCTGTCTAGCGGCTACACAGTTTGTCTATCCAGCCGCTAGTT
Source organism: Campopleginae sp. 14b (assembly GCA_030522525.1). Classification (NCBI taxonomy): domain Eukaryota; kingdom Metazoa; phylum Arthropoda; class Insecta; order Hymenoptera; family Ichneumonidae; species Campopleginae sp. 14b. The sequence continues at coordinate 423 of JAPYYS010001530.1, forward strand.
TTCACAGCGTAACATATAGCGCTAGCCGCTGGCTAGGTTATCTAGTCTGCGGCTAGATAGTATCTAGTAAAACTTGCCTGCCGCTGGATAGCGGCTAGTTTAATTTCTAGCGTCGACGTGTTGGTCATGTTGCAATGGGTTTGGCTCATGGTTGTTGGTATGGAACCAATTCCCCTATCAAATCATCGTAAAGATAAGCGGTGTGATAAGTTTTGATTCGAGACTAAAAGTTTCTTGCGCGATGAAAATTCACGCGAGTGCTGTGTACGAGAAGCGTGAAAAAAAAAAACACTCCGCGATCGGAAGGCTCGAAACCTTCGACGTGAAATACCAGTGAGTTTTCGCAAGGGGAATGCGATAGGAACGTGCAAACGTGCGTTGGCATTATAATACGTATGCAAAGTCGTGAAAAGTTGGCATGAGTATCTCCGAGTATAAGAAAAGAGAGAGAGAGAACTGTAGAGACGGCTCGCACTTTCTATATGGCTTCGAGGTAAATCGTAGGCGATCAAGCCCAGATTGCTGCTGCAGAGACGTGTACAAGAGATATGGCAGAGGAACGCCTTGGAACTTGCACATCTGTATAACTGTACTCACCACTTCTATATCGATTGAATACACATATTTTTAGAATCGACGAGCTCAACCCCGTCTAACCGTACGTGATTGAGAAATTTCTATGAAAAATTAGTCTGTAAGAATTCCAACGATTTTAAATGAAAATGAAAAGACAAAATATTTGATCGTTAACATAATAACGAGACATTTGTATAAATAGTCTCAATTAAACAAAATTGATGAGAAGTCAAGTTTTTTCGAGCGCTATATAGGAAGGCTCGATCATATATTTGAGAGATTTTCAAGCGGATGGTTATTTATCCATCATATTATTGGTCGATGGGACTGAAGTAAGTTAACGAATCACAATCCCGGATGAGTCTCGACATCGCCCTAGAGTCTCGTGGCGGCCGACTTAGTGGGTGGACGGAACAGAGTCAAGAGAATATACCGTTTAAGTTGCGTACGTGCTACGAGAAAGTGCAACGAGCTCTCGCGACATTGCACGCGATGTATATATGCGTCAACATGTACGGAGCACATCCACGACCGCGTGGGGACGAGCAGAAGGGCGTAATTGTTGTGATTCTACGTTGAAAATTGTTCGGCCAATGCCTTCTGGTTGCTGGAGAATCAAACATACAGTCGAAGAAAGCCACATGGAACTTGAAACTAATGTTTGTTGTATTATCGCAAAAGAGCGTGTCGCCGTCTGCGTCCGCGCGCGAAGACTGCGAGGGCTATGAGTCCTATCCTTATCAATCGTAACGGTAGAGTGGTCGTAACTTCAACGCAACGAGATTAACTCTAAATCAATGATAGAAAAAGTACGATCCATGGGAATCCATCATTGAATACTGGGGCGAATGCGGAGTCCGGTTTTTCGCTTGAATTCGTTGAGCAACCAAAAAAACGTACGAGCATGAAACATCGAATTTAATGACGAGTTGCAAATTAATCGGGAGCTATTGACTCCGCCGGGCTGGAATGTTGTCCATTCGATAACACACATGACTAGTCGATTTATTCACTAAAATATGCTGTCTTGCAGAGAATTTCCGAGTAAAACTGTCCGAGCGATTATTCTGCCTAGCGATATTTGGAATTTGTTATTAGAACCGCGTCATGAATTAGCTCGAGGCGACTCGAAGGTCGAATTACCGAGCGGAATCGATACACGTTTTTTTTTTCTACGACGAACAAATGGTCGAGGGAGAAAAGAGAATTCGATTAAATTGTAACTCGAGCGATCGAACAGGACAGTAACGAAAATCGATGACCTCGTGTGGGAAGGCGAGTCAACAAACTATAATTTGACGCATCGTAAAAAAATGATAAACATAACTAGTGTGCTCCGGGGAGCCTCGCGCTTTTTTCTGCTCATAAATTTTGAATGGGAAGTACTAAAAAGCATACGCCAGGTTATGGAGAAAATCAATAGTTATCTACAACTTTTATGGTCGCGGGAATGTCATAAACGGAATTTTTAGTCGACGCGATTTGTTGCAACAACGATAAGTGGAGCCGCGCATCGCATATATAGTAAACCCGGAGGAACGAAGAGGCGAAAGGAAACCCAACTGCTGCATATAATCCACGCAAATATATACATCTATATACATACACTAAATATTCCCTAGATTTCTCTGCCTCGAGGCGTTAAATGCGCAAACACAAGACACCACATATCTCCCATGGGACATTCACGATTTCGCGATAATCATGAGACTCGCGAATAATATAAGATCACACCCGCTTACCCGTTTGTGCGTACGTTTCTCACGAGACAAATCTACGTACATACAGATTGTCTTATTAACCGTCCACACATACACGTTTTATTATGACTCTCGCGCACACACTCAGATTCATTTTCACCCGGCAATATAACGGCTCGTCACAGTTACATCGGGTTCTTAGACGATAAGAGTTGAATAAAGAAAAGAAAGAAACAAAAATGGGAGATAGAACAACGCCGGCGACTCGCGAATCCCGTCTAGTGCCGTGTGGGGCCTACAAGAGAACGCGGATATATACCTCGACGGTCTTAACGGCGCGAGCCAACTGGTATGGACTAACGTACTTTGGTCGAAAGGAAAAGGCACCGTTCCACCACCATCCTCACTACACGCTGGTTGGGGTGCAACCCCTCTTCGTCAACGACCACCGGGGGTTTGTAGTTTGGCCCATTGTACTAGACTGCCCATAAATATACCGGGTGGCCCATGCGCCGACGAGTCACCCTCACCATTTTTTTTGTATAACTCGATCGAGTTATCAAAAGACCGTTCCATGTTTCGTGACCAGTTCTTGTTAAGGTAAGCAACAATCAACAACCACGGTCACAAGAATCTCAGTTAACGATCCAAACCTGTGCACGCAGGAGCAGAGAAAATAATAACAATTTTTCGTGCCTCGAATATCCTGGCATTTTTATCCGAACCTATTTTTTTCACGTCACCCTGTTTACAATGAATGCCCCACCTGGTATACGTACACATGGATATGTATGTATGCATGTGTAATTGGTACGAACCCTCATGCGAGTCTTGTGATCTCACGACCCCGTAGCACACTTACACATGGGTCAGAGGGATCAGGGAGTATTTGCCCATGGGGTATTTCACGAAAATTTGTACGATTTTTGGCGCTTGAACTTTTCGGGTGCAATCGTTACTTATTCGTGAATTAAAAAACGTATCGAATCGAGAGCAAAATTGGAAAGAGTTTTTTTTTTGTTCCTTTGAATTCGTTGATGTGGGAGATTCATTGGCCAATCAACTCGATGAATTTATAGCCGAATTCCCCATGTTCACGTAAACACACATATTTCAACTCCTATAGGGATACGCCTGCTGTGATGTACACTGGCGTTTTTTTTTCCTCGGGATCCCCAACCTTATTTTTCAGCCAACTTTTTAATTCGCCATGGAGATTCAGTACGCAACGAATCGGTTTATTTTTAGCTCGAAGGTCGCTTCTAAAACGCATTTTTTTCGAGGTTTTGTTGCTCCAGGTGAGATTTAAATTGGGGCTGCGATTAAAAAGGATTCAACAGATTTTCTTTCTACTGGCATTCGCCCTCACGAATTCGAAGTTGAAACAATCGATGAGGAAATCGTCGCCTCAGAAATATGACTTCATGATTATAAGGGCGAATTTGAAAAGTGGAGGCTGACGTCTTCGTGACTGGGGGCCGCCCCCTGACCGTTACAGCTTTTTGTGACGGTGTCGGGGAAGCAACTCGAGTGCTCGTGAAATACGTATAAACTTGCATTGTATATAAACAGTAAATGTATGTATGCGCGTATCGTATCGAGTCCCGAATAAGCAACGCATCGCTATTGAAAACATGTAGCGTTAACGGTGCCTGTTCTTACCATCTGAATGCTCCCATTGTTACATTGTAAGAGTAAAAATATGACGAGGAAGAATGCAGTCCGTACCTGAAGTGGATTTTTTGCGTACAATATGGATAATTGCAGACAGACTCGCGATGCATTTGCTACGTAATAATCACGAGCGATGCCTTTCAAAACTGACCAGCCATTTCTAAAATCTTACAAAAATACGATGCTGAAGTTCGCAACATTGGAATGCAACGAAAAATATTTTTTTTTATCGAAGATTTGTTTAATTTTAAAAATTATTCAAATTTTTCGAGCCAATATATTCTTTTCTGAGGAAAAACCGATCGTTTCTTCATTACAATCAAATTCTACATGGAAATGCAGAGCTCTGACTAAGAGAAAAACGAATTACGTTGTATTCCAACGATGCAAACTTCGACGTCATACAAAAATGTATACGCATTTTTGCAATAATGATACAATGAGTTATCCAATATTTAGGTCTACAAGCAACTACGAAGTTTCGTTAACGAGCCAACATTTGAAAAAACGAAATAAAAAACCCCACTCAAAATGCCAAATTCTAGATCGACTCCTGAATATTTCTGGCACTTCGGTCGCCAGCTTTTGGCTGCGCCAAGTCCAGCCACTCGGCCGATTTAATAACATTTGCTGCTTTGGTATTCGTGTTTATCGAATAAACGAGTGTCTTTTGTCTTGTGAGAGAAAATCGATGGGGAAACGAAGGATTTGACGTGAAGCAAACGCTCGTATATACGTCGCACGTTCCCAGGTGGATTCCGGAAATAATGGAGTATATAAACGGGGGAGATGATGCGGTCGTCGCGAGGCATGGATAGACCAGTGTGTATGAATCGAGAATGAGGATGGCTGTAAGCATATTATAGATTTTATATGCACAGGCAGTGTGCGAGGAAGGTTAGTGAACGTAAAGTACGATACGATAGTTTACGTTCCATGTGGTTATACGTGGAGCGACGTGGGTAACCCTTTCCTAGAGTACGATAATACAGTGGTGCTTGAAATGTATCGATGATTAAGAAAAAAGAGCGTAACTGCTTTGAGGCAGCAGACTAAGAAAGGAGGAAAAATACGCCCTTCGCTTGCCTCAAGTCACTGTATTCCTTTGCCCCCTCCCCACTCCTCGACATCGTTCGCCTTTGGTTTGGCTTGATGGCTGCAGTGCCGGCTGCACTCGCCGGATCCCTGCAAAGAGCATGCCAAGCATTGTGATCCGGATGCCCCCTTCCAGCAGTATGTGGCAAAGCCGCACGACTGGTTTCGGAGGTACCCACGACATACCTCTCGATATACGTTCGCGTACGTATAGTTATGCAGGTCGAGCAGGAATCCCTGGGGATATTTGTCAATATAGAAGATACAACCTTGCGATCCTATTCTAGTAGATAAATTTAAACAACAATATTATTATACCGCAGATTGCACATTCTGAGGGAAGCATCAGCACGTCCTCGTTATAATCGAACAGTTTAGCATGACAATGAAGCAACATTTTCAATTAATCTGTCGCCAAAGTCATTCCCATAAAGCGACGTAATCGAGTTATCCTTTATTCAAGACAATGCTTGCTCGAGCATTGGCTTTTGTTGAGGCATTGTTCAACATTCTCGGGAGATGAATTAGTCTAAGGAAATGAAAGATTTTACAAAATTCGTCAAGTTCCTTAATGGTTTTGCACCATATCTACGTGTAGACCCTATTGTGTCGCACGGAAATTCTAAAATGTACAAAGGGAATACATCAATATATATATATATATATATATAGATACCAAAAGGCAGGTTTTTGCGACCGGGGCAGTATTTATATATATAGATATATACATGGGACTCGTTCACCCGAATGTGAGATCAGCGACGACAACGACTCACCGATTTACAATTCAAATGTCCGATAGGTAGTAGCTTGAAATTTTCGAAATTTAGTTTAACGAACTCGTTTAGCTTCTCTCTGCTGGCGGGCATTACGGATGTATTTATAGATATACGTATGATCAGTACGTCCTTGTACGTGGTATGTGTGTTTTCAGTAATAACATAAATTTGACTTGAGCGCAATGAAAAGCGTTCGTTCGTGGAACAATTCGATTGAAGGCACCGTTCCGTTTTTCTTTTTGCGTAAAATACAACAAAAAAAATCATTATCGTCCGCTCTTGGAGCGGAATGTGATCTAAAAGACTCGCCATTACCGCGTCACCACGAATCGAAATAATAAAACATCGTGGGAGGAAGGTTTATGAAAAGTTTCATTTTTGTCGATCACTTTTTTTCAGGTCATTGCTCTTTATCAATTGCAGTTGGAGTGAAAATTTCGTGGAAACTCGTTCTCAATATTCTGCAGAACTCTCCGCTTTTACATTACTCGTAATGGCACAGCATCCAGCACATTTTTTCTCTCGACTGACGACATTATGATGATGAAGTCCCTTATCAATTTTCACGCGGTGTAATAATGTAGAACTATTAATTACTAATACTGGGCCAAGAAGCGAACAATTTCGATACAGTCCCGTATCGCATTTTTCGAACGAAAATACACGCGTCAAGGGGACTCGATGGAACAGGCTCCTATAGCAAGCAGCGACAAGATAAGGGAGAAAAATGAGGAAAAAAGTATAGGGATGTTATTCATCTTTTCGCGCCATTTTGCTCTCGCCCTCTCGTTCTCACATTCTTCCATCCTCTTTAGATCGTTCTCTACTCAGAGAGAGAGAGAGAGCAGACTCCAAGGGTCCTCTACAAGGACCGATAAAATATTCAAGTAAACCTCTCTCCTAACAAACCCTGAGAGACCATTAATGTTGTTCCTTTTTCCCCTCGTGTATTTATAACGGACTCCTGTTAATATTTTATGTGGAAACACTTCCAAGACTAATATTGTGATAGTGCTATAAATAAAATAGTTCCATTTCCGTTAATATTAAGAGAGAAAAGTACTCGAAGATAATATTGGTCCCCTTTTTTCTTCCATGCAATTGAAAAAATGTTATTTTCTCACGCGTAAAAGAAAAAAAATGACTGGCCTTTCTACCTCGTACTTCCGTAGATAATTTCTTCGTGAACCGCGGTCGATTCATATGGAAATAAAAATAAGACGATAGAAATTTCCGTTCCAAATAAAATTGGAATATTTCTTCGACTAAGCCGCTTCACCGGCAGCAGCAGTGGGCGCGACACGATAATGTATTTAAGATATTATTTCAGCTCTCGAATCGTTTAACGCGAAAGAACATCTTGTTAACCTCACAAGACTTTCGAATCCTATCTCTGCAAGAACTCCGACCCATAATAACGTTTAACTCAGTTAATTACTATTTCATCGCCACCCAGCAGAGTTTGAGATAAACACCCGGTCTATGTTTAATTTAACTTAACCCGCACACGAAGAACCTTGTGATCTCTCAGCTATGTGAACGAGGGAGCTGTAGTCGTAAACGAGGTTCGAAATAGTTCGCTCATATAGTGGCTTCGAGCTTCGAGCGACATACGAATGTGTTCAAAAACGCTTTTTCAGTGTTCCATTATATTGAAAAACTTCATTTCGTTAAATATGTGATTTTTTAAATAAATTTTCGTCTGCAATATTTTCAACGTCACGTATACAGAGAAGAGAACGCCCCTCGTTATCAACTCTCGCGTGAATTCACGTCCCGTTCGGTTCTTCTTCTTGTATAGTTTGTTCCACGAATTCGAGCAGCAGCTTTGTGCAAACCTCTGCAACTTGGAAGATAATCATAACTGTGGTTTCCGTTCGTGCTCACAGCAGCACTTCTCGTTCACCCTTCAATTTTCTAACTCGCTTATATTGACTGTGTACAAATTCGTTGGAGAATCTAATGCCAGGCGTCGAGATAATCGACGCATCTTGCACGATTGTGAACAGCGGAAATGATTGAAAATTAATTTTGTTTTTTTTTTTTATGAATATTTCGTCTTTTGATCATTTTCCGCAAAATTTAGTTGGGAATTTCTGTCAGACAGAGAATTTATATCGGAATTTTTAATTTCTGATCTTCTCTTAATGTATTACGTTGTACTTCAAGCAATTTCGCATTCTTGTTTGGTGCATATTCAGAAATAATAAAAAGATTAACGTTTTTTCTGATCTCGTTATTTTTCTCGTTCCACTCAGCGCGATGTTAAGGTCGAAATTGGAAGGATTATGAGTGAAGGTTAGTTGATGCATTATATCTGTCTACACTACGGCCCGTGGCTCGTTCACGGACTAAGAAATTTAGTCATTACTTCGTTCAAGTCCATGAGCGAAGGAAAAACCTCGTGAGCCACGTGCGTTTTACGTTCATTTATTCCCATAACCCAATATCTCTAGGATTTACGTGAGTCTACATATATACACGTTACAGTGTGATGCATAATTTTTCTTACGTTGAGATACAAACGGTATATCGGGCTTAGATCGTATATGTGCGAAAAGCGTGAAAAATATTCGAACGAATGAAACAACGTTTTTCACACGCCAAGGTTATTATTACGAGCCGAAAGCCTCGAGGCGTTTCTATCACTCGACATTCCGCACGATGATCTACGTGAGCAAGCATTGCCGATGTAGTAATTCCTCAATGGGAATAAATTATTCGACTTTCCGCTGCGGGGGCGTGTGATGAAAACTTGATGGAACAACAACATTTCATTCATCGTGCGAGCTTTTCCCGCTGAGGATGGTACCTCAGCTTCCGGACGGTGATTGTTATTCCGCTCAACCATCAAAGAATAACCGAGCTACAGAGTTCCGAGTTCACAAAGTTTGCATAATGAATGCGATTTTTAGTGATTCCTATGCAAAATTGTGATTTTTTTTCTCGTACTTGCATTTTTGTTCGTCGCGAAAGGCGCAGACTGAAAATAATTAGAGCCGAAGCTTCCGGCGAGCTGGTACCGGTGGAAAAAAACGAGTGAAAAGAATCGAAACTCGAGCAGAAAGGTGTCTTGTACGTCTACGAAACTCAGGGTACGTATTCTTCAGTCGAAGTGAAAAGAGGAGACAAAGGAGAAGAGAGAAAAAGAAGAGAGAGGGAATAGTTTTCCCGAAGTGTAACGCTTCACCCTCGTCCCGAGCTTGGTGAGCTTTCGGCTTGCATTAAGTGCGAGCGTGAGCGTCAGTGGCAGTTACCTCGTGAGTCTATAGGACGGTGGAGATTCTCCAGGGTGAAAACTGCAGTCGGTACCGTTCTTTGTGGCGAAGCTCGCTCCGGAAGGGAGAGAAGACTCTCGAATTCAACGTTGCAATCTTGTCAAGCTTGTAGAATATATGTAAATCAACGTATTCGAGAACAATGTATGTGTAGATATGAGTGTCTGCTGTTCAGGGTGGGCGAATAAGTGTTGAAGTCAGATCGAAGCCTTCAACAAAAGTAAAAGCAACAAAAGAGGAAGAAGAAGATCGGAAAGAGGAAAAATGGAATGTGCAACGCCTGGATGACTCGGAGGGTTTCCGGGGACGTATTATTACGAGATTGTTCCCGGGGCTAAGTTTTCCGATCGTCGTAACCGAGAGACTTCCGTCGTCGCCCAAGTGCAAGTTGCTATATCGCGCACCACACACAGAACGACAAACTATTACGCGCTCGCTCGCAGTGCAAATACTTTGTAAGCCTGTGTCCTCAAACGTATGACATACTTTTTGGAGAATCTCGACAATTTCGGGTCGTCGAATGTTTCGACCTCCGTCAATTTATCGCAAGACAAAAAACCTATTATTTATCGAGACGATTCGGCTTTTAAAAATGCTTTATCCAAGTGAGACTTATTTTTTTTGAATTTGTAAATGAACGGCAAGAAAGTACGCCTGATTTCTCGTTGGAACGTATAAAATGCAAAGTTTAGCGAAGCTTCAAATCCTGCAAAAGAGACGGATGAAACACAAATTTAATGGGACGTTTTAATGGAGCTGAATTTCGTTTGATATGATTTGACATCTTCGTTGGAGCAAAGGTTCAAGGCTTCTAGGCTTATCTCGGATCACGAGATTCATGCCCAAGATGAGAGAAAACCTCGGATCAGTCGAGTATATTCTATAGGGTGTTGACGTATCTTCTAAATAACGACTCGGTGAATCGTCCATCAAATTGATAAGAAAAAACCAGGAGAGCTAGCGCGTCGGTTGAGGAAATGATAAGCCCCCGGCGGACACCAGCTTCCAGTCATCTCCAAACCTGATTTATTACATTTAAAGTCTCAGCATGTTGCTTGCCGATCAAACCAAGACACCAACACCATTGGATGCTTTGACCTTCTGAGATACACAGGTGTTGATTCTCCGCTACGCTCTCTGCTGCGAACTCTTATCGCGCGTCACTCTCTTTACGAACATAACACTTTGATGAATGACGACGTGTTTCCCTCGCTTTTTTTTCACTTTTAGAGTCTGGGTGAAATTCCATAAAGTGTTGCAGAAATTCGAACGAGTTATTAAGGTATTTGGGGCTTTTTTATTCTCGAGCATTCCCAAGCTCGGTTCCCCGGTCTACGCGACAAATGACTCGCAACTTTATCCCCCGTAATCGAGTAATTATTAAAGAGAAGAAATAAAAACGGTGAAATCAGCCGTTTTTGTTCGGCATCTTCGTTCCATCAGAGCGAAGTGTGGTATTATATTGCAGGATGTACGTTTGTGCCATGTCCCGCACGGACTCGGCCAACTGACGTTTCTCCGGGACATCCGTGTTTAGAGATCGATCGTAATGCCTATAAGGCTTTGCGCAGGGTGTTCTCTATATGTCACCGACAGCTTTCTCGTCGTCGTGGCACTTTGGGTAAGTGACCGTTGATTCATAATGATGCGTGGGAGTTGCTAGTGGCGACGAGAATAGTACGATCGTGTTTCAAGTTCGCTCGAGATACCGTGAGTCTTTTGGTTGTTTTTTTTTTTTTTTTCAAACCACCTTCATGCACACATTACAGCCACAGTGAACTTCGCGGGTTCACTCGTTGATTTCACTCGGGAATAACTCGACGTAGTACAACATCTAGTTTCAACAGACTCTGACTATACCGTGCAACATACTAACCTCAGAGGCTTTGAGATCACCTTCTTCTCGAACTCTCCCAGTCTCTTTTCCTTACTCTGTCCAACGAGTCCATTGTTACTTTGATCATTCTTGCAAGAGAGATTAGGGTGGGCGTTTCTCAGCGCCGGAATATCGAAGAAAAAATCAAGTTTCTCGAACTCGAGGTCGTGTAAACCGGTCAGGAAAATGTTTACTAAGTTCCGTACGTTTAAACGACTGAATGATTTTTCAGGCTGTATTGAAATTATTAAGAAATTTCATTGACGAGTGCGACTGACGTTTACGGTTTTTGTGTTCAGTATAGAAACCTAATTTTTTAATATGAAGAAAATATGATTTCGTGCGGTAATGGCTTAGAGGGAACTTAGAGAATTAGATTACGGGCAATCCAACTTTGCTTCATTTCCTTGTCGCGTATTACGTGTGTTACGAGAACCTTTTTACCTCACGCACACGATAAGAGAGACCAGCTCAACCCTCATAATTAAATACTCCCTAATGCCAACTCCTCTCGAAACTAATTACTAAGAGGAAGGATTAATGTCTTTAGATATAAATCGTCCTACAACCACCAGACGACAACCCGACCAGACGTTATTGTCACAGTTTAATCTTAATTGGCATACTATCTTGATTAAATCGAATTTCACCTCACGAGTTTACACATTAATCCATCCCGGAATCCAGATTTTTTGCTGTCCACGTTTATTCTTGCAAGGACAGAGACGCAAGCAAATTGATATTTGCGGATTCTCATTCGGACAACGGCATTGACAAACGTCGCGGAACGCAATTTCGCAGGTAACTAAGTTCTCGGAATGAGCAGTCAATCGATCGCCATCAATTTTGTGTGGCGAACTAACAGAAGAAAAAAAAACACAGAGAGAACGTGCGTTTCGAAATTGTTTCGCGAGGGTTGGATTCCTCATTTCTGTTCATATCTTCATGATTAAAAATATGAATTTACTTACTCGGCGGATACGGACAGAAAATTGAAAAGAAAAGGTACTGGAACTCACCTGAAACAGTCGGAAAAAAAGAAACAAATTTATACACGTTCCGTATGCATATTAAAAAAAATTCTTTGCTTCGACAAATAATTTAGAAATTAATTTTTTCCATTCGAATAACCAAATTTCTTTGAAATAAAATGGTAAATATCTCCAACTTTTTTCTCACGCCTCAAAATGTTCTATTGACGCTGATGAGAATCCGGATCGAGATATGAAAAGGACATACAGAGTCGACAAGTTATAGAAGCTTTGCTTATCCGGATTCCCATTTGGCGTAGGAAAAAAAAAATTACTGGGTCGTATCGTGGCCGGAAAATCTCGCTAATGAGGAATTGCCTTATAAATCTAACGTCACTGGTTTTTGTACCAACCGCGCGGGTATCATGGAAGCGAGATTCTGTGACGGTTGCCACGTTCGAATGCACAAGTACAAAATGGTTTTCATAATTTCTTTGCAATGCGATTGATTCAATGAAGTTCCAAGGATAAATAAAATATATTTTATGACAAGACGAGCAGAACTTAACATTTCGTCGATTAAAGTGAAACAGATTTCCATTAAAAAGTTTTCGTTTCACTGTTTTCAAAGACGCAAAAATCGGTTGGGAGGCTCGAACCAGAGAGAAGGCTATTGGTTCGCATTGGCTTTTCCATAGATTTAGGCAAAAAATTAATGCGATTGAGACTTCAGTTGAGACTTCTTTCAAAATATATTCTACATCCGATAATTAGAAATATCGTACACGATGCACGGGGCGCACGAACTATACCGAAGACCAGCATCTATAAATAGAGAATTTCAATGTAGAAGTTGATTAGAGTGTCGGGCTAAAAATGTCAATTAGCTCGAAAATCCATAGACAAATTCCTCTCGAAAGAAACTTGTTCAAGTATTGTCTCGGTGCGAGCGAGCAATACACACGAGCATTTTGACGCGTGGCACGTATAATATTGGTATGAACTTGGTCTAATTAGATACATTTATCCGGCGCATACGAAAGTGAAAATATCTATAGAATGTGAGGAATGTACACAAAATAATTATCATATATTCATAGCCTCATTTATCAGGATACCCTTCCGTTTCAATTTATCGGGATCCATGCTAGGAAGTTGGAAAAATGTGTGGATGGAATTTCTTCGCATATAGTATAGCACGTGTGGGAATGTGTGCATAAACCCCGTTCTCGTCGACACGTTAACATATGTTTTTTTTTGCAACTATGCCGAACCAACCACTTACGGTGAATTCACGCGGATTTGTATTTGCATGGACTGGCAAAATCAAGTCAGAGCAACGAGAGAGATCGATGGAGAGGGAGAGAAAGCGAGAGAGAGAGAGAGAGAGAGTACGAGGAGCTCTGCATCGAGGAATTCTATTCGCGATGTTCTCTCTCCGCTTGTTTGCCTTCGCTCAGGAGGACCTCGGGGGCATTAACGTACATCACAACAACCACAAGCGCAGCTCCAACATTGCGGAAGAGTCGAAGGAACTATCGTCGATGCGCGGTTGCGTCGACGTTCTTTCCCCTTTACCACGTTGTGCTTGTACAGAGAGGGAGGAAAATGTATGTGGCGTCGTGACAGGCCTTTGGAAGTTTACCCTCAGGGGAGACGGTTTTATCGAACTATAGCAATACTCTTTGAGGCGCGAACGAAAATGTCTGGCTTCTATAATCCAGCAAATATTATCGTTTGGAACATCCGCTAGAGTTCCTCAGCAGCGTTGAACCACCATATTTTATTATGATTTTTTGTTTCTCAGTGGTAAGTAAAACCACTATTGAAAAAAAAACCTGAGAACGAATGTAGTAGATTCTGAGGTAATCATATCATCGGATTTTGCATTATCTCGCTATATCGAGGCGACAGTTTGTTTGCCCGAATATTTGGAAAAGCTTTTACAGCTTTTATCGGGCATTCTCGCATCTTTGAGTCTCGCGATACGAGGAATATTGATTTCTCGATAAAATACACATATCGAAAGTATCGATACAATAAGGAGAAAAAAAAACGACGACTTGACTCTTAGCTGATTCCGGAAGGCTCGTTCAAGAGAAATGTATCGTTGGATCTTCGAAATAAAGAGACCACACGATGGTGTGTGTATCTTCGATACTCCATCAAGGTTAGTATCCGATAATTGACAAAGATCTCTGCCACAAGAATGCTTTACACCTTCATAGAGTTTGTCAAATTAATCCAAAAAGCCACAAGGATTCATTTACGATTGGGGAATGTGGGAAATGACAGGGAGGAAGAGCTGAAGTTAAGCTTCAGGGGGCAGGAAATTGCGCTGCGATATAAACGACGTATCATTTCGAAGCTTACCTGCTTACAACGCAGACTCTCCGCGTGCTTTCAAGAACCGTCACCACGAAGAAAGGGATTGGAAGAGTAAAATTTATACTACAGTTTTAGACTTTGTGTACGATACGAGCGAGTTGAAGAAAAATGCAATCATCGAGAAAATCGACGGGGATTAAGCTCGTTCTTTGGGTGCTTGGATCATCATGGCTTATCACAGAGTCACGAGGACCGTAACTATCAGACTTTATGTTGCTTATATAAACTGGAGTATGTAAATGGCGTACCTAGACCCGATAGTGCTCGATTAGTAAACTCTATACAACTGCAGCTTTTCACCTGGCCCACACGACGCAAATAATGGCAAACATATAGTTCAGACCTTGCGCTCTCTCCCTCCGCTCTCGTTGCTTCCATTGTCGCGCGTTTCTCGTGAAAACGCTTAAGTGCTCCGTCCCTTCTTTGGGTACACACAGGAACTTTCACCTCTAAGAAAACTGGAATTTCTGGAGGTGACCCCATAGATAGAGAAGTTTACGAAGGGTGCCCATGAGTTTGGCGTAACTACAAGAATCACCAAAGCTGTTGCCCGAAGGGCTTTTGCGGGTTAAGCAAATGGAGCTTTATTTGTGCTGGTACGCATTTTTTGTATGATTTAATCGCCTCTATTGTCCGGCTGATGCGGCAACGAGTCCACACCTGAGAAAAAAATGTATCATCGGGATGGAAGCTCCAAATTCAAAAATTTCTATTTCCGTCATGTTTTTGTTGTTCGTAACAAACGATACAAATACAACGATTTTCATGCATGAAAATCTTTCGCTGCATAGTTTTTCAGTGTCATGAACGCGCGTGTACCTGATTTTTCTACCGCGTTTACAAGTTCGGTGAATGAAAATTTCGACGTTCGAGCCAAACGGCCCGGGGCTCATTTGTACGCGAAGAAATGAATTAACCGGGGCCAAAGTATGTCAAAGAGGAACGAGAGATGAAGGGTGAACGAAGCAGATCACAAGCCCCTGTTTTCTCCTGCGAGAATCTCACTAAATTGCTGAATATGGATTTTCTCCCATACGCAGAGACAAATATACATAAACTTTTACTCTGGCATGTTCTCGCTATAGCGCACGTATATGCTTGCCCGCCAGGCAGGCTGCTCCCTTGTTATACGTGTACAAGGTGTATGCCTCGTAAAACCGATCATCGTTAATTCCAAATCGATTCGGTCGTTAGTTTCAATAGTGCGCTGTGTGTATTCGTATGGAGGTGTACGCACCAGAGATTTTCGTGTAACAGGAGCACTTTGTGGCTCCATCAGTGATACTATAACGCTCGATCGTTTCTCAGTTTTACTATCTTTATCAACACTTTCAATCCACACGAACATTCAACGATCGTAAAGCCAAATTTTACCTCTTTTTATTACAGACATTTTACAGGAACATTCCTGGTAATTGATCACCATTTTTGCGCCATGTTTTGGTCAAAGTTTGGAAACGCAATTCAGCGGTTGAATTGGTGAAGATATGATCAACGTGTGAATAAAATCGGTTCTGAATGAAAAAATATTGTCAATCGATGTTTTTAACGGGAGTAACGTTTGTGACAAAGTCGCCGTTGAAAAAATAATGAGTTGTCAAAATCCGGGGCAAAAATACGAACAGACATCAGAGGCGCGGTTTGTTTTGTTTCTACAGGACATGGATTTCGAGCAGAGCGTTGAGTCATCGATCCGCGCACTTCGGAAATTCGTCAAAGAGCGGTTTATTCACTCGTATTTGTGCGAGCCTCGCTCATCGACGTTGAATTATTAAAAACAAATAAATCCATAAACAACTACGGTGATAAAAAAAAAAACTGTGCAGTGGTTTTCGTGGTGGTGCAAGTTTTATAAAATCGTAACAATTTACCGACGAAACACGTTCGAACTTTATGGTATCGTTGTATGAAAGAAACGACATAGAGAACAGATGGAGAGGAACGAGATTCTCCGAAGCATGGAATAACCACTGCGCGCCTCAGTCTTTTTACTCCTTTGGTGTTCTTCCTTCTCTGTTTTCATGTCGATTCGCGGCCACCATGCTTGGTGCAAACTGCTAGATATTCAATTCGGTTTATCGCTTCGTTTACTTCTTGCTCCAACCCTCTCTACGTGTCGTCGCGAATAAACGATAGATCACAAACCTCAGAGTTTTAAAAGAGCACAGCTCGAGCCCAATATTGATAGGGGAAATGCGAATTTTATTTCTCGCAAAGTTAATATAATGCTCTCGTTCTCCGATATGCCACAATTTTAATTTATATAAATATATATTTGATAATGTACGTTTAAACGAATGGCCCCAGTGATAGGACGATAAAAATCAACTAATTTAATAAATTCGCCGGTTTTTTTTTGTTTTTTGTTTGTGACGTCTCATTTTTTTTCCTTCCATTTTCACGTGGACAATCCATACATTATTCTACGGGAAACCTCGAGACATGCGTCTCCGTCATTGGAAAACAATGAAGAATATATATAATTAATTA
Source organism: Campopleginae sp. 14b (assembly GCA_030522525.1). Lineage (NCBI taxonomy): Eukaryota > Metazoa > Arthropoda > Insecta > Hymenoptera > Ichneumonidae > Campopleginae sp. 14b. Next base: position 17,250 of record JAPYYS010001530.1, read on the forward strand.
TGATTTTCTCTGTTATCCCGGAAATGTGTAAATGTTGTTTGGAAGTTTGTAAATTATTAACAACGCGACTTATGATTTTCAGGCTTCCCAACAGAATGACGTATTTCGATGCATTCCATCTATTCGAATGCCACAGTGATCGCGAGCGACGAACATTCGATCGAGTAGACCAACAAAGTTTTTGTCATTACATATTTATATGGAGTTGGGAGTTGACGCGACAGTTGGATGATATTATATTTCCCGACGACTCTATGGCGTCTCGTATTATTGACGATTGCGAGTTTGACAGACTATTTGAGAAAAATTCACGTCGCGATTTTTCCATAAGACTGGTCATTTACCCCCGAGGATCGATATTTGTTTCACTCTTCGAGTATAGCATGAATTTCTGGATTCAACGAGCGTTCCTCTATTTCCTCGTTCTGTTTGTGCCTGTTGGGGTAAATATGCTCCCATCTATATATCGATTCAATACGACCAGTGGAAAAAGAAGTTCCGGTACGACAAAAAATATCTCGTACAATGAACCAAACCCGCTTGTCATGTGCATGTACGTTCATTATATTTACAGAGAATACATAAACGGCATGAAAACACACTGCTACTCCTACTATAATAAGCCCGAGTTATAATATTTCTCGGTTCAACTGACGTGTTCGTTTGCAGGTGAGGAATAAAAGCGAATGAAAATTGTTTTTTTCATCAGTGCCAAACAATCGAAAATAATTTTAACATCATTTTTTCATTAGCTCGTAAAAATTGAGTCCCGAAAACCTCACCTTTTTCGAGATGAATCGATCGTATTCCTTCGTTGGTAAGATGTTATAATTCCATAGAATATGACGACACGAGGCACCACTATTTTTATCAACACTTTTTACAACTATGCATTCTCTCACGTTAAGGAAAAGGAAATTTCACTTGACTGCACGTTTGGATTTTTGCACACGTCACGCAGCAAGTAAAAACAAACGGGACACCACGTTTTTGAGTTTGGATTGTAAATGACGTTGCGAATTTGTACTCGCAGTGGGTTTGGTCTATTGGGAATAAGCGAGAGCGAGCATCAAGCCAGCACAGTTGCACGTATCATACTAAATATTCGTTCACGTTACGAGAAAATTGTATATGCTAAGAGAAACGATAGAACGGTACGTTCTACAGCCTACCACCGCTCCTGAGAACGACTATATAGCCATAACTCTGACTGACTCACGAGAGTGACACAAGACGTGTATGAGAATCCATTGGGCGTCATGCGATTACAAATGCGGTGTGTCTTGGAGTCCCCTCGAGATGACTCGTGAAGAATACTGATAGACTTCCTTTTTCTTTAGATACGTAGATGTATACATAATGCGATAGTATTTCGAACTCTGAGCTACTGATTCAAACTTCTTGGCTTAACTATCTCTGGAGAACGATCGGGAAATATCCATCCGGGGATTATTCCTTGTAGTTTTTTATGTTATTCACTCTCTGGCTCCTCGTACAAATAGCGAAACATATTCTTGATATAGAATTCTAAGAAAATTCACGAATTGAAAAGCACAATGTATTCGATGCTTTTTTATTTCCCGCCATTTTATTTCGAAAATTTTCATCGCCTTATTTCTGCTTTTTCGATAAAATTGAAACAGAATAATCGCACAAACACTCGCCAGTAATTTATTGAATTATTCTCGGAAATTTGTAATTGAGCCAAGTCAATTGGGCGCGGACGGTCGGACTTGCTTCTTTCGATTTCGTATCGTAATTTGTTGTCGAACGTCGTCCATCATGTTTTACGAGAGTCAATTGTAAAATAAATTTTATGAGTCCATGGGAAGAAAAGAGGATACGAAGTGAGAAAGGAGAAATTATTCGAGCGGAAATGTAGCACCTCGAGCAACTATTCTCCCGCGTTCGGCCACCGGTAGTACACAAAACTTAAATGACCCGTGGCGAAGTACACAAGACGATTGTAACATTCCTACGCGTTGCTCCGATTGAGTTTCGCGGTCACGTTTTCAAGCGCTCACTTAACTATAGCTATACATTTTGTATGAACAACCTGTCAAGCATATTGGAGTAAGTTCGCTCGAAGATCGGTGAATGACACTTACCCACAACCTGACGTTTCAATTACAAAATCTCATTTTGTGCTTCGATTCAACAAGCACTTTAAAATCAATCTAAAAAACTCATTAAACAATAACCATTTCGTGCGGCTCATTCGCAGTTACTAATAGCAAAAAAGTCCAATGATTTTCCCGCATAAAATTCATTTTTATCGAAAAAAAATCTCGTCGGTGATCATCCTGTCAAATTCATGCAAATCTTTTTTTCCAAGTGTAACGTTCGATGATTAACGTTATTTTTCCGCATATTGACTCAACGATTCGTGCTACACAAATTTTCTATGTGATTTCACTTTGACGAGACCGAGAAGCCGAGGAGTGGACGAAACGTTGAGTCAGCGACGCCAGTCAGTCAATGAATCGAGGTGCTTTGAAATTTATGAACACATGAATTAACAGATGCGAGATTTATCAAGACGAACGAACACGATAATAATATTTCGATTATGAGTTCCAGAAGTATCCATTGATCTCCTCAACTGAGTCTATTCATATTTTTTTCTTTTTCTGGGTACGGCTCACGCCCGAGTGCAAACCCGATGGAAAAATGGTTGAAGATAAATGAAGGATGACGTCGTTACACCTTTTGTCATCAGGGTATCAGGGTTAGAGAGAGAGAGTAAAAAATAAAAAACGTGTAGGTGGAGCATTCACCCTCGGGACTGTCGTGAGTCATGGTACCGCGTCAACCTTACAACTCCTCCCTCTACTTTCCTATCGCGTTCAGCCGAAAGTCTACCTCGACCCTCCAAGTGAGACCGACAAGTTTAATTGAGTCTGGGGAATCCGTTTTGCACACTTTTTTAACTCCTTCAATCCCTTTATTTTTCTAGTTTCCTCCCTATCTTCGAGTCTTCTGCGTCCACATACCATGACGAGTTGCGAATTCCCGAGGAAACTTTTACGAGCAAGGTACTATGAGTATAATGCTATACATCGATGAAACGCTGTGTGTCTGTGAAGTTTTTGTTTCGTCGTTCTTCAACTTGCGCAGATTTTATTGCTGCACTGTTTTTTATTTCATTCCGGAAAGCCGGTAAGTGGGAAAATTGAAACGTCAAGAAAGAGCTAACAACTTTTATCAAGAGGATATATGATAAGTTGTAAAATCATGATATTCGGATTCGTCGACGATTCACCCAAAAAGCGAGAGGAATATGAATTTTTCGCAAAATTACCGCATGTTGAATTGTTATTCCGAGTGCAACGAGTATAATCAATTTTCGTATGAAATGTTAACCAGCCAACTTTTTGGAAATACATCGCGTGGTGGCCGATGAAAAAATGGTCTTTCGAGATCTATTTTATTTCTCAATTCGGTGAACATGTCATTGAATCGTACTGGACTTCGATCCAGTCCCTAGAAACGATTAAAACACTCGAAACACTTTTCCAACCTCAGCACGTGACCTTTCTGCTTTTCTCTCTCTTGGTTAGGTCGCTCGGTGCTGATACACCGGATGGAGCAGAGGGGAGAGCCTTGAAAGTTTAATCTGCTTTCTTTTCAACAACTTTTCTCAGTACATGGGACAGAGAGGTCTCGTAAATGGATGATCTTGTACTTGGGTCAGTGAAAACAACAGCGGAGAAGGCAGAAACTTGTTTAAAGCCACTGGCTTGATCGTACGCGTGGGGCGAGAGTGTCAACCCTTTAGTTTTACCGGTTAAGTACACAAATACCGGCTGAGGAATACGCGACTATATATTGAGTGAGCATGTATTTCCAGAAGCACAATGTCATTAGCATGTGCACTTGTATATTTACCATACATAGTGTGCATGTTTTTAAGCGTTTTATGGCGAATTCGTACAAAGCCTTGTTCCTCGACATGATGAACTTTTTGTTCGCTCATTTTCTCGGGGGCTTTTGTCTTTCGTTATCTACACGAAAGGGTGACGAGAAAGAGGCTCAATCTCTGGAACAACGGAAACACCACTGAGACTTTATGGACGTGAATCTTGTATACTTAGGAATTTGGAGAGCTTCCAATTTTTCCGAGCTTGCCTCGTTGACTTGGCGATAATTGCAAATAATCGATGTAGTTCAGGAGTTTTTGTTTTATAAAGAAGACAACTCATTGCGGTTAGAGCCTCGCAGTTTCAATAACTGGAGAAAAATGATAGAGGGCGAGGGGAGCAAATTACATGACGATTTGCACTGATTTTTTAAATTTTTTCTCTAATTTTTCGTACTCAATATTGTTACGAAATTGATCCGACGTCGGCTTTGCCACGAAAAGCTTTCGAGAGGTTTCAGTTGGAAATCTCTTTTCTGTGGGAAATCCAGGAAGAGAACTACTTCCGTGTTACATCAACTTACTATCTGAACACTCTACTCGCGTTTCTCGTCACCCTCTTCTTTGCATAATTCCTCGTTTCTTAATGAAGTGTGCTCGAGGGGTAAAATGAAGAGAAAAGCGAAGCAGGGTCGTAACGAGGAAAAGAGCCTTTCCCTACCGATGAGCGCCCGCTCGAGAGAATCGCGTGGAAAAATAGGTTGAGAAAGAGAGCGAAAGAAAGAACTGTAGACGAAGGAAGGTTTTGGATTGAGAGAACGAAGCTCTGGCATTTCGCAAAATTAAGATCGAAAGTAACTTGGTCGCGAAAAATTGTCGCGTACTTTCGAATTTTAATGAAATCATTATTTTATATCTTTGGCAAAAAGAAATGGCACATTTTAACACAAGTGCACAAAGATGCACTTGTCAGTCGATGCAAAATGCACAAAGGGAAATGCCTCGACGGAATAATATTAAAAAATGTGGAATTTATGAATTGCTGCATATAATTTTGGTGTCAAGGGCAGAGGCCGAATAATTGATAGTGAGAAAAATCGGAATTTCTATCAAAATAGAAATAGAGTTGCCTCTTGTCGACTTTATCGGAGTGCCTGTGTGTGACAATCGTTGTTGGAGGATTTACGTAATAATGCAATATCGTGAGGACGTGTCCTTGTGCTCGCAAGAACAATGCACTTATCGTCTTGTTATCGGATGCAGCCGTAGGATCGACGAGTCTCTATTTTTCTGCTACGTTCCTCCGACAGTTTCCGTTCCCCTTGTATTATTATTTTTTTATTTTCAAGCGCGGATGCACACTTGGTATAAAAAGATACGAGACTTGATGAGAGAAGACTCTGCGATTACAATGATTCGTATGCACCCAAGTGACTTAATTCACATTTGCAAGTAACCGAAAACGTGCAATTCGTTATAATTTTTGCAGTTCGTCTGGTACCAGAAAGCAAAAACTCGTGTATCCTCTGAGACCGAAGAAAAAACATATTTTGTCGGTGTGGAATGAGCTGCCCCGCCATTTCTCATCAAGGCATGAAGAGGCATCAAGAAGTTGACAGAAATGTATAATCCTTCGATGGACGTGAACGTAAAATAGTTGTTGGCTGAAATATCTCGAGGTTGGTGAGGGGAGATGGTGGTCTTGTTAGAGTTAAACTCGAATGGACAGGAAGTGAATCGGACAATTTGTATCCGGATTCCGGAAGCGATAAGTCTCTTTTCGGAACTACCACTGCGGCTCTTGTAAGGCATTATAGCGTGCGACAAATTCTGTTTCTCAAGCGCCTTAACTGTCCCCCGATTCACCATAGATAGGTCTATCTATAGGAGCAGCACGTGACTTGAGGGAGCTGACTCGACGGTCTCGAAAGCTGGGCTGTCGCTGCTGCGAATGAGAGTGAAACTTGAAGTTGGGTTTGTCTCTCTTTCCCCATTGTTTCTCAAATTCCGTGCCACTTTCTTTTCTCGTTTTCCTATATCCAAGGGAATTCCCCAAATCTAAGGAGGATCTATACGAAAGAAATGGAAGAAAATAAAATTACCGAGACGCGATTCGGAGAGGATTTTCAAGACGAAGAAAAACAATTGGCCCGATTCACTTTCCTGTAACGACCGCCCTCCAGTTTCTTCGCTGATCTAACCAAAACTTTTATTCTACCGACGCGGTCTCACATCAGCGCTGCACTTCGGCTCCAAAAATGTCTCCCCAACCCTACTGAATCTTGATCTCCTTGTCCCGCATGGTTTAAACACGAAACTTAATGACTAGAGCTCATTCGATTCCTTTCGAGAAATCGACACGCAATCGTTTCGACCGATACGTCTACTTGGTCCATAGATGGCAAATCAATCAAAATTTTCATCTAATGAGTCAATCATAAGAATACTTTATCATCAACTTTCAATGATGCTGTAGTTGACAACGTTGGAGTGTAGCGAATTATTGTTATCGACGATTTATTTACTTTTTAAAACGATTAAAATTTCTCGAGCCGATATTTTTTTCTCGGAACAAAAACCGATCGTTTTATCATCGCAATTAAGTTCTTAATTAAAATAATGAGCTTCGGCGGAGATAATAATGAATTTCGATGTATACCAACGATGCAAACTTCAACGTCATCAACTTTCATTACCTCGATAAAGTTTCTTCGAAAAATGTATTTCGAGCACGACGTCTTTAAATCATTCGGATCTTTCGAACGTAACGCTCTTTGCCTTTTTTTTCGACGAGAATATAAATGCATGGATGAAACTTTTACGTATCCGTTGTATTTATAAAAATAGTCATGAGTTTCCTCGTGCCTGAATTGTCACCGTCATCTGGCTGCTCGGCATATCGTCCTTATGTGCATGTGTGCCAGCAATAATATCTAGATGGCGGATGATTTACACACATGCCAAAAATAGTGTAAAACGCAAAATGGTCCGACTTACACAACCAGAGATGGTTGAGTGGCAAAGAAAAGGGCGTAAAACACGTAAACGTGTGCGTTAAACGTTTACGATTAAAGTCTCTTTGTCCGGTATGTGCAACAAAAACTAAATATATATCCGCACATATATAACAGCTCGCGGCAAGGGAGAGAGCACGTTACGTAAGCGGATTGTTCTCCGAGCTCACGTGACGCCTTTGCGCCTCTGACCCTGGCCTGCATCCGCGGAAACCACCACGATATAGATATAAAGCGAAATTCTTACAGTTCGTAGGTTAACTGCCACGACCGTGCCAAGAATTCCCTTCTCATGAGCAAACGCTTTCAACTAAACAATTATAAACCCAAAAATATGTCTCTGCTATCGATTGCAATATTTGCACGATTTCATTCTCACTAGAGATCGACTCGAGCTTACGCACGAAAATGATGAAAATTGAGCCAGTCTCTCGTAACTCTGAGTCTCATCTCTGAATTTCTTTAAATACAGACAATAGTAACAAGCTGAGGAATTGTGTACGACGTACCGTTGTGCGTGAACGATATTCCCGAACGTTGCTGCATACACAGAATTCGGGAGAACTTGATAGTTTCGATGTTTCTGAATATATTTTCATAATATTTGTTCATATCTCGTTAATACCCTCGAAACAGCGTAAGCAGAAACGTGTACTAACGTATATCGACATAATCGAGCATCTGTGTATGCAAACATGTTTTCTCGACATATACTCCGCGAAATTTGGACGATAAAGCACGCACATGAGCGTGCTTAAAACTTATATTCGCATACATACGAGACTGTGATGTTGGTGTGTGTGGGTAATCTATGTAAATATTCAAAATATTTTATAGCCACGTTATCCTGGTTCGATAAAGCCACAGCTGTACCAAAGAACCATCCACTTGCAACGTCCAACGAAAGCTCAAATTTAGATTTATATTTGGAATTGCAAACAATGGGTCGACCGGTGCATTCTGATCGCGTTTTTTTTTGTCCATTTATTCAGAACGCATGTTTTTTTTTTTTTTTAACGAGTTCCCTGCGATTGGGAGAATTTTGAAAAAATGTCTGTGGGCTCGATCTTTTGGAATATTGTTCTCAATATATCGGAGACGCACTTAGACCATGGAGAAGGATAAAACTCTCGATTTCAGGGACCGTCTCCAGGTGAAATTTGAAAAATTTACAATTTTATCAATGAGCGATAATTTTGACAGGGGAATTCGGAGTATTTGATGCTCCTCCCGAGATCGAACGCAAGGTCTCTCAAGTGGCATGTTATTCAAAGAATTAGAATTAACCCATAGACATCATACTGTTGCAAATGTGCACCGACGAGGATTTCGAGTGTAAAAGGTTTTCAAAATTCCTCTCTTCAATTTGGCTATTT
>JAPYYS010001531.1:0-17945 GCA_030522525.1 Campopleginae sp. 14b
TATATGCGTATGAGGTAGAAAAACATCGAACGTGCAGTCGCGTTTTCTAGAGACTCTTCGTAAGCTCTGGCGCTGCGGAAATTTCGTTGATGCGAAAAATTGACTCGGTATCGCTGATTTAAAAAAACGATGTGAGTAGAGAAAAAATGAAAAATCAAGTTCAGTCGAAAAAATAGTAAAGTTTTCGCTGGGCATGTTTAATTATCGGGATCGCGAGATTCGAAAAAAAAAAAATGAGGAAATATTGTAATATTTTTGAATTCGTAAATCCGACGACGTGTGGCTCGCGGTGAATTTTGCAATTAGCCAATTCCCAGGCATGTAATCCGGTGAAATTTCCGGTGGGATTGTGTGTGAGTTTTTTCTCTCTAGATAGATTATTCGTATGGAATTGATTTTTTTTTTGTGAGGGACGTTTTAAGAGCTCGCGGATATCGAGCTGAAGAGAAACCCGTGAATGTGTGCTGGGAAGAAACAGCGTGGAAAATTTAGTTTCACGAGAGATCGAAATACGCGAGCACCCCGGGAACATAAGCGGGAGACAGAAAGGATTTTATCGCCTATCCCCGGGCGAGAATTCTTTTTCAAACTGTATACATAGGAAAAGCATTGCGATTCGGAGGAAGTTATCGTCGGCGTCGTCGTCGTCGTCGTCGTCGTCGTCATGGCGCGAGAGTGTATAAAGCTCATGGCGTGTGTCTGAAGACTACGACGAGGTCGACGACGATTTCCGGGTCGACCACCAGTATATAAACATCCACGTCTATGATACGCGAGCTCACAGATATATATGTATCTCGTACATACGCAGTAGGAGATACTTCCGGGTACCTTCGATCGGCCCTCACGAGAATTGAGGAAAGCCCATCGTATTATAGATAGCGAGCTTTACTTTCTCACCGAGAATAACAGGAAAAACTTTCGTTCATTAACTAATGACCTTGTAAGAAAAACTTGCTTCCTCGTATGAAAAAAAATTAATTTTTATTTCCTCCTAGGAAATGATTGGTGCGAGAAATGCGAAAATAGAGCAGCAAAAATAACGAAAAGTTAAAAAATAAAAAAAACTTTAAAGTTGAGTCTTTTTTTAATTGAAACAGCATGTCAATACGACAAATTGAATGCGCCGATTGCGGAATTAAAGTTATTTGCATTAACACGTTATATGCCTATTTTTTTCTGCGGTGTAATGGTGGGAGGCGAGATCAATTAATCGGCGACGGGCTGAACTATGTTGAGCCTCCAATTTACGTTTCGTTTCCTGTTAACCTCGATAAATTCATGTATTTATCGACGACGATACCGAACACACTAGCACGAGCCACACTATTTATTACTCAAAGTCCATTGAGTCGTTTCCCTTTATTTTATACACCAAAAAATTCTCTAATGATTCAATTAATTCGACTGGAATAAAAACCCTTGGCCTTTGGAGAGCAAATCCCGTTATTGTTTGAAGGCTAATTAATGAGTGACTAACTAGCAATCCCAACAAAGTCACACTGCGGTAAAATATTCCTGTGAGAGTATGACATTTGATGAATCTTTTGGCAAGAGGCTTCGGAAAAATGTACATAGTCTCGACTGTGGAATTCGATTTATCTCGAAACGAATAATCGATGCATGGGTGAGCGTACTTTTTAATAAAAGTGAGCCACTCGACATCCTTCGAATAGCCCATAAAAAAAGCCCCACACAGACTTCCGAGAATTTATTAATCGCTGAGGGTTTTGCCTCGGAAATTGAGCAAAGTCTCGTGAACTTCCGCTTTGAGATAACGCCCAGCTTGAGGTTATTCTTTCGATCATATCGTGCACCCAGTTATTCGTGAAGGATTTCGATTCATCGAATCCAAACTTTATCGCACTCTGCGACGATAAGAAAAAAATTAAGCGTATAATTGCAAATCCTGATTTTGAAAAGCTGGCTCATGATCATTCATGAAAATGCCAGGATAATTGTAGGAAACTCGCGATTGAATTCAAGGTAATGCAATTTTTGTCATCAGGCATTGCACTTATCTCGTTACCAACCGCGAGTGGCATAAAGTTGGTTGGTACGGTGTGTATGAAAAAAGTACGAGGGTGGAAAAAGTATGTGCGCGAAAAGAGTGTTTCGTATATATCGAAGGTGGATATCGCGGGAGAGAGCGAATGCGGGAAAGAGGGAAGGGAGTTAGAGGGTTTGCCGGAAGGAGGGAGAGGAAAAAAGAATTGAAGCGGAGGAGAAAAAGACGAGGGAGTGCGGATGTCGTGCCGCCCCTTCCGGCACTTCCGTTTGCGTCAGAGCCACCCCCTCCGAGCCACCCGTTTCCGCGTGCGCCTTTCCTTTTCCCTTCATATATCGGAAGTCACCCTCTGGCTTGCGACCTCTATATATGCCCTGTACTCCGAGCCGCCGCGCTCTTGCCCTTGCCCGATCTTTCTCTTTTTCAACCCCTGCTATCACCCTTTTCTCATTTCCCTTCTATGCCGTCACAGACTCGACTGTGTCGGCCTCGGGGAAGCGAGAACTCACGAAACCGAATGTGCTCCATTCCCTCACGGTTTTAAAAGCAAAAGCCCATAAATATTTAACGTTCCCGAGTGAATTTCCAACATTTTTCCTCTCGCTTTCTCAACACACGAGTTTCTACACGAAGCTCATCATTCCAATCCTCCAATTTGCATCTTTTTTGCCTCGCAATCCAACTTGTCTGTGGGTATACAGATTAAAAAGCGTTACACACGATAAGAAAAATTTTCAAAATGCTATTCCAATTTATTCGATTAAATTTATCGAACTTTGTACTTTTTATGTTTTCGAAGTTTCTATCTGAACCTCCGCGTTCTGTAGCGCTGCTGAAGTTCGAGTTGGAATAATATATGGGATTATTGACCCAAATGAAGTTGAACACATGTAGATAACGTTTTAAAAGATCGATATATGCGCGTGCACAGTGTAGAATATAGATGAGGAGGTAAGAGCTCATCGAGCGAGTCTGGAAACTCGTGATCGATAATGAGTTAATGGGTTGACACGTTGAAACATTTAACGGAGTCGCGACCATAAGGCCTCTTCTTGGCCTACCGATAATCATCGGGAAAACGGTCATGCTTTTCCCACGATATATTTACCGACAGTGCATACACACACAGGGGAGGAGTCAACAAAGTAATACCCCGGAGGAAAGAGAAACCGTAGTTGCGAAAAATAATTTCATTTTTTTTCCCTGGTCGACGAGAAATGTCAACATTCGAGTTACGTACCAACACATTATCAACATGGCGGTAAACACCGTCGAAAATAATAAGTTGGTGAAAAATCTTTTTAGAAAAAGACCCCATTTTAGAAAAATAAAAAATTATTCAAAAATGTTTTTCTGTTTCTAGGGAAACTTATCGGAAAATGCTTGGGATTTTTTTTTTTCGCCATTCCACGAGACTAATTTTTACAATGAAGTTTAATGATTACCAGAAATTTATTGGGTCCACGAAATAAAACGAGTATTAAGGGCATTGACGAAAAAGTCGCCAAGTATATCTATAAATATGAGAAAGTTTGACCTTTCTAAAATCTCTGTTCGCCACTGACATTACTCGGGAAACTTGTTATCGGAAGAAGCAAAAGCGATTTATTTCGAAATGACTCGGAGCATGATAAGCCGGGTTGTTCGCATAAAACAGCAGAGTACAAGCGTCGTGAGGCTCCGTTTCCGGTCTGAGGCTGTGGCGCCCGTGCAGAACAAAACGGAGCTGCTATTTGATAGCGTCGTAAAAAATGCTTTGCATCAGGATGACTCGATTGGAAATACTGAGGATTTTCACAGATACAGACGGGAGGGTTGATGGCTGCAGAGAAATAATGGTGAAGTCATAGAGCCGGAGTCACGTGCGCAAAACTCTACATTGATTGCATCCATTTACAGGGGACCTCAAAAGTTGTGCGGAAACTACAGAAGATTCGATTAGTTGGCATGGATCGAGAAGCGACAGGTCATCATTCGACGTCCTTTCTTTACGCTTGGTTGGCGACGATTTTATTTCACCGAAATGTGATCGAGAATTTTTTTCTCTTCAATTCTGAGATTTTCTATCTTTTGAAACACTCTGTAGTGGTGCCAAAACACGGAGAGACCGAAAGAAAGGAAAAGAGAGGAGAATCGTGTGGACGTGGATGTTGCGGCTGTACGCGCGAATGTTAACGCGTTATGCCGGAACCGGAAATGCCTTGATACCGTAGAATGACACGGATTCTTTCCTCACCCTTCGTTCAGTGCATACGTGCTGTATACCATCATTGAGATAACGCGGGCGCCTGCATCCACAGCTTCGTCTGTTCGTCTCCGTCTTTTTCTCTTCCACTCCCTTGGTCATGTTTTTCTCAACAAAATCATCGCGCACTTCCACGTGACAAAATATCGGGACAAATAAAAGTAATTGTGGCTTTCTCAACGTTTAGTTGACCCTTTTGCCTTTTTGTAAGATGGAAGGATTTTTTTTTTCCAAATTTTTCAAAGAAATTTCGAAATTTTTCTCAAAATCTTTCATCTCCAAAATTGAGATATCAAGACTTCCAAAACAATGTTAATACATTTGAATGTTCTTAACGCTGAGACACAAATTGATGGGTACGGCTACCGAAACTCCAAAGAGTTGGCATATTTAACGTTATCTCCCCCTTAACAGCCAGTTGATCGAAGTTTCAATAATAAATGAAATATTTTCGAAGAGTCCAAACAAGGAATTTTTCCTTGTTTGTCTTCGTTTTTGCGTCTCCGCGCTGAAATATGTACTATACGCGACTGACTGACTCTTCGGACAAAGATCGTTTTATTTATTCTTCGTCCTGTATTTTGTATTTTTCTTCGTTGCTTTGGTCCGTTGGCGCTTCGGTAATTACGTTAAATGTGAATCATTCGTCTATTTAGCCGATAAACAAAGTGGCAATTATCAAGAGACATTTTTTTAATCGAAATATGCACATGACTAATTGCACCAATTGGTCAATATTCCGCAGATATAATAATTAAAACTCGAGAGCTAAATAAAAAGAATGAATAATTTTTTCGTTGTTCGTTTTCATTGCTCAATATTTATTTGTCCGTTTAATTTATACGCGATATTAATTAATCGTTCGATTGAACTCTCGGATTTTAAAAATACGGATCAAAGAATAAATATTCGAGGGAAAGATGAAGCTCCAAATAAATTTCCCAGGGTAGGCAATATCAATTTTCGCCATCACGTGCAATCGGCCTCAATTCTTCGCCACCCTCTGCCCGAGCACTGAACCTGGCAATCCTGTCTGGAGCCCCATATTACGAGCCGATCACTTCGATCTTTCTTCTCTTGCTTGCCGAATAATGTAGCACGTGTCTGCGGAGCTTTTCATCATCCACTATCTTTTCCTCGACACAGTTTTCCATTTATTGTATTCCCGAAAATTGCTTGGTCGATAATCTCCGAGAGATTGCCAGAATCATTATGAATTTCGTTGCCTCTCTCTCTCTCTCTCTCTCTCTTTTCTCTTGGCACTGAATTTTCATCGACGAAATAATCGACGCACTCGCACTTTTCGATGTCGAACGTGTTGGAATAATCATTACATACATTGCAATTGTTATTATCAAAAATGATCGCTATCGAAGCTTTCGAGTCAGAATTAAAAAATAACGTGTACACGGAGAATGTAAAAAAATGTTGCGTGTTCATATCGATGAAAACGATTGAGACATCCGGTTTGAGTAAGTAAACGTACGAAAGAACGGATTATCCAACGTCTCGCTGGTGGATTCACCGTTACGGTTGCATTTACGAGAACACACAATAAACTACATATTGTGTTTATATATACTCACGAGTGTAAGTAGATTCAGTAATACATGTAACACATTACCTTTCGTAATGTTATTATCATTTGGATTATTATAGTCAATATTATTATTATTAGGAGGATGAGTTGAGGTAAAACGACTGGAAGGATGGTGTGGTACGTGGGACTTTCCCACGTTTCTTTAACGGTTAAGTCACGCGTTAATATCATAACGAGGGGACAAGAGAGAGAGAGAGAGAGAGAGAGGGGCAGAGGGGAAAGCCTTGAAGAGAGGCAGACCGAGAGCTTATCGAGACTAGCGCGCGAATGAGCGAAGGAGGAAGTAGAAGCGGGTGAGGATGAAAAGAAGGACTTGTACGTATAGTTTGACGACGATGATGATGACGACGACGTACCAAAGCATGCTCTTCGACCAGGAACTTACATACAAGCCGTCCCGAAAGCCAAGGCTAAGAAATCACATTTTTCACGCATCGACCGTTCTCCAGTAAATAACAGACTGATGCGATGTATTGGGGAAGTCATTTTTACGATTTTTCGTCATATGCGGACTCTGGTTTTGTAACAACGACCAGTTCGCACCGTACGATCTTGTAGATATGCATACAGAACGTTGCACACGCTCTAACCTCGCGTCAATAGGTCATCGGTTTGGAAATTAACTCTGAAGCCTGCTGTGACCTTCGATCGGTACGTCGAGATTCACATGTGCCCTTTACATCTTGGATATACTATTCCTACGACACTCCGCCGTACACAAGAACCGACAGAGTGCAGTTATGCGGTGAACTCCATACAAACTCTCGCTAAGTGCTGAGGTGGTTTATACGAAGGAGATAAGTGCACGTAAGCTTGCATTGAGAAGACGAGAATGTGAAGGAGGAAGAAGAGGATGCGCGCGAACGGTCTCGGGTGGCAAGTACGGCTAGGTGACCTGCCGCTTCCATGCCGGGACACGAGGTGATCTAACCGATCGCGCCCTCCAGACACCACCGACCGAGCCAACATCGCGCGCTCAACTACCGATATAGTAAACACACATTTCGGAATTTCAATAAAAACTCGATCGATCGTTTGGGTTTTTATGCTCCTCGAATAATTAAATTCTTGTACACACTTTCTGATCCGAAAAAATGATCGAATTGGAGTGTCGTATTTGATCTAGACGAAAAAGAGATTCTGGCGATCCTAAAACTCAATCAGCACGAAAAATTGCGAAGATTCTCAAAATTCAATGAATAAGTAATAGAAAAAATATTTTTCGTTGAATCTCAGCGTTGCAAACTTCAAAATTATCATTGAACGACCAAAATTCATTACACCGAAGTTTGCACCGTTGCAATACAACGGAAAATAATTTTTTTATTCACTATTTTGATAATTAATGCAAAAAAATTTGTATCAGATTTCCAATGGCAAGGAGGACAATAAAAAAATCAGTTTTCGTTGCATTCTAGCGATGCGAACTTCGACATCATTTCAATTTCGTCTACAAAAATATTTGCAAACGTGGAATAAAAAAAAATTTCACGGTATGTGAATTCGTTCTGTAGTCGACAAGAGACTGATCGTGTTTCTTTCTCAGGTGACCTTCCTGATAAACTCGATGACCCTTGAATCGTCAGTACGAAATGCAAACTTCAAGAAACGTCATCCGAGTAGAGAAAGTCTTCGCAGAATGAAGTTCGCTTGACTGTTCCCCTCGGTTTCCGGTGTCAGTTGGGATGTAATTTCGAATGACAGACGTAACGGAGAAGTATTATTGGCCAGGCATCTCAAAGCTAAGACTTTTCACCCCTCGATTCTGTTTTTAATTCAGTTTCAACGTCGCACTCCTCTTTCGGACTGTTTCGATATCGACAAATGACTTCTTTGGCTTCGGAGACAAATAAGGGTCGCACGAAGACCCAAAAGTGATTTTTTTCCTTCATTTTCTATCCAGGTTCGTGTGCCAAAAGAAAAATTAGCAAGTCGAGCTTTTTTTCGTTGTTTCACGAATTTTCGATGGATCTAATGGAAAGTACAACGTGCTCGAGGATTTCAAGATAAATTTAGGAACTTTTTCAACTTAGAAACGTTACTCGTTCCACTTCGCGAATGAACGATCGAATTCTACTCATTAGCTTCAAGAAGACTTCAAGAAAAACCGGAACTGCGAACCGACATGATCAAGGCTCTGGGTGATTCTTTACGCGTTGCAGTTTGACTCGAAAGAAGACTCGTAACGGAATCGCGATGTTTTACTATACGGAATAAATCTCCGCTGTATATAATTTTTTTGTCAATCCGGTGCATCTACGTCAAAGGACTGGTGAAGAGTTAAGGAGGAAAACGTATATGGGCTGGTGGTTGGAATAGCTGTATTTGTGTCTATGAACGCGACCGATCGACCCGAAGAGCTGCAAGGTTGGATCAGAATGGAACAGTTACTCGTTCTGGATCACGAAAAGTCGTTTTGCGGGTCTCGTGTGTGCGGCACTCAATCCCCACCAAACAACATATGTTACGTACACTTTTACATTCGTCGTCACGAACTACCGTTTCCACAAAATCCGTTCAACCCTCCAGCGTATTATACTCCAGAAAATCTTCACCAATTATTCAAAAATTATAAGTGAAGCAAATTTCGGTTCTGAATTGGTCAATTTATTTGTGAAAAGCTAAGCCACGAGCCTTAAATGAAAACTAAAAAATCCCCAAAAATGTCGCACATTTGCTTCCAAAACAGACTGCAAATGCAATTTTTTAAAAAATCGTCGATATTTCGTTGAACACGAAAAACTCCGGGAAATTGTTGTCCGGGAAATGTGTGATGACCGAGGACAGAGTTTGCAAAATTATGTCCGACCCGGTGTTTCGATAATTTTTTTTTATTCTCTTCAATTCTCAACGTTTCTCCGATTCTTCTTCTTTTTTTGTTCGATGAATGCACTGCGGAAAGTGAGGACACGTCGTTGACACTTGTGCATTGCGCTCTATACCAGCCAAAGAGAAAGGGATCGAAAAGGCAAAGTACCAAGAGAAACAGGATCCATATAAGTATTGGAAAAAGTGTTTCTCCTCTCGTC
Source organism: Campopleginae sp. 14b (assembly GCA_030522525.1). Lineage (NCBI taxonomy): Eukaryota > Metazoa > Arthropoda > Insecta > Hymenoptera > Ichneumonidae > Campopleginae sp. 14b. The sequence continues at coordinate 8,883 of JAPYYS010001531.1, forward strand.
TTTGCATCGATGAATACACGTAGTAATTGTTGTATATGTGAGTGTTAACCTTAGGCCAAAGAAACCTTCGAGCCGTGTTTCAACGCTGGTGCAGTTGCCCGCGGCCTTCGCGGTTGACCAACGTCGTCAGAATCGCCATAAGCCCTTTTTTTTATATATATGGATCATGCACGAACATGGCACAAACAGCAGACAAAAAAAACAACCAGAAAAAACACCATACCGGAAGACGACCTCGTCTCGATCGCTGCATTGAGATACATTCTCGATCAATGAATTCCTATAGCTAGCAAAAAATCACGCTCAACGTATCAATCGATTCGAAAAGTGTCTATGACAAATTTTTTATCTAATCAATACGCTAATTTTTTAATATTCGATAGACTTTGCGAAAAAAATGTTGAAATTTTTAGTAAAATCGATTATTTTGTTCTTTTGTACATGAAAGTCGAAAAGACGAGCATCTCATCGAGATCTTAGCGATGCAGCGAGTTGTTTTCTGGATAATTTCAACTGCACGCTCAACGATCAACGTTTCTTTACTCGAGTATCCAAAGAGACTTCGGAAAAAAACGGAAATTACGGAAACACACAGACTTGTGAAGTTGGAAAATTAATCAATTAGCCCATCTAATTGACTAATCAACTAAAAAATCTTCTGAATAACTAATTAACTAATTAATTATTAACTAAGATATCTCCACATCGTGGCCTCAACTCTCGACAATGTCGATCGGGGGGACGTACGTTCGAAAAAGCAGCAACGCTGATGGATTCAGCCGGACGATTTTTAAAAAAAATTGAATGTCTCGGTGGATCTCACATTTCTCTGAGTATTTTTCTCTCCTTAAGGGTTTTTCGATGCCTGAGGGAATAGTCGCATACGTTGAAATAAGTAATGTACCAAATGTTCCTTCATCCCGTCCCAGAATGGACGATGGATTTTGAGAAGCGACGTTAATTCGGTAAGTAAACAAATTGTGTTCCTACGCGTAAATAAAATTCGAATAAATCTTTGCGTCATTTTTTTTTATGGTTAAAAAATTTGAGTGGCTATAATCGTCAGGAGGAAAATGAACAACAACAAAAATTCGGCGTTTACTTGTCGTGGCTGGAGTTTAAGACGCAGAGGTCGAAGACCGAACAACCTTCGATTGTCTTCTCTTTCGTATGCATATATAAGACAGTCAATGATATTGTCGTCTCGCGCGGCATCGCAGGCATGTGTTAGCTTCGGAAACATACGCTCTCATGTGACCATATAAATTCGTATGTGTATACATTAAAATATACACACATTTGCATACATTACTATATCTTTTTTCTGGTTGCTCTTCCCCACCTAAAACCTGTTCCCCCGAACTAAGTAACGCATTAAATAGCGTAGAAGATGCCGTACATCTGTATAAATATAGACCGAATGTTAAACACCAACATGTCCAGAAAGTCGAGTGAAAGACGTCGGAGACATGGCCATGAAAGATAGCGAGATCGTGAGCCTTGTCACCGGAGCCTGAATGGTCCATCTCACGAGAGCAGCCAGAGAGTGAAAGAAAAATAACAGCCCAAGTTATGGTTATTTTGGACTGACCAGTAAAATCCCAAATTCATTGAAAAGCATCGAATGAGCAGGATTCTTAATGATGAGAAAATTCAATCAAAATAACGAGGAAAGCACGAACTGACCGAATAATCCAGTTTCACATTTTTTTTCGAAACCATCCACGTGCAAATCTCGATACTCGTTCGCAATATCAATTGTACGGGAGCGACGATCCTACAGATGGGAAAATTAAAAACATCCGAAGAAAAAATAATCATTTTGGTTCGAACTTCGATTTCGATCGACCTTCAACTGTTATAATCGTATAAAAATAATTTAGATACTTTAATTGATGAATTATTGACACGTCGTCGGTTTTCCGGAGGAGCGAAATTCATTTGAAAACGGAGTAAAACAATAATGAGTATTTATTTCTCATTTTGCCTGTTGTCCGGATGATTGGGTTACGCAAAGCGAGGGATAGAGAAAGGCTAGAGCAGGTCGAGAGATTTTCAGTATATCTGTGAGCGTTGAAGACATAGTTATCTTGACAGAATCCAGTAGCATAAAATAAGAGAGTGAAATAAAAGAAAAAAAAAAAAAAAAAAAAAAAAAAGGAATAATATATAGCGTGTGGGAAGACGGTGTGCGCGTTGGCGTAACGCATTCGCGAGCTGCTCGCGCTTACGTCGACAATTGGTCTAACGCTCTAGACGCCTTACCAATTAAGAGGACTCGTCGTGCAATGTGCTCTCGGCTCTGACCCTTCTGGCAGTGAGCTTGGTGCTCACTCGCTCGTACTACGTTTAGTTCTTCTCATTATTATCATTTTCATCATATACTTTTTTTGTTTTTTTGTTTTCACCATGCGAAAGGAGCGAGTCAACGAGAAGAATGATCACGGTGTGTTACAGTCGAAAGAGAGATGAATAGCCAGATAGATACACAGATAAAAGTGCAGATAAATGCGGAGACACGGGAAGAAGAGAAAGAGCGAGGAAGCAAGTTGTCTTTTGGACGAATATATGCACAGGCTGTCCTTAAAGTCAACTCCGAAGCGCTTGAGATCGATAGATCCCAAAATCCAGCAAAATCGCAGCGTCTGTCTCCTCCGATACATGGTAAATGACGTACGAGTGACATTAGAGTTCAGATTGTGCTTGTCTGGTGATAAGACGCGGGGGTAAAGAGTGCAGAATATGATAACGTCGAGCCTATCCACTGGGAGCTCGCTGATTGGACATTCCCTTGCCATTTGCATTCGCACAACCGACTATCCAGCAGTAACGAGCGAATAATCTCGTCGGCGGATATTGGATTAAACAATGCTTGAGAACTCTTTTGTTGAGAACTCCCCGACCTACTTAATCGGCAACTCCGAAACAACTTTCCGGACACTTTGTATACTTGTCTTATATAATTTCGTGTATATATAAATGTAGATATTCTTGTATGTATAAATACGTCGTTGAAAAAGCTATAAAGTAAAGAGAAAACGAGTGAACCCCCTCGATGCAACGATCAACCACGGACCCGCTATTGCGCCTGTCTTCTCGAGGAGCAAAGATTCCCGTGTCTCTTTTCCCTTTCACCTTCGTTCGAGAAGATCGAACATCCTTCTTGGCTAACTCGGAGCTATTCATTCGAGGCTATTATTCCTTTGGCATGAGCACAGATCCTGTTGTCTAGAACGTGTATTCACTCATGTATAAGCTATTCCGTATCAAATCACGTAGCAAAGGATGCTTTTCCAAAATTACCCGATTTTATTCTCCACACGATTATCATAATCACAAAAATACTTTTTCCTAATTTCCAGAATTTTTCCATGTCACTTTTAAAATGATACAAAAATAAATTTTATCGTGAACGAAAATGTCGACGATTTTGAAAATTTAAATTGACGTTAACAGCCCCATGTAGAAATTCCTACAGCACACTATTCGACTGCGAATATACGTGGACTTTTTGTTTACGGTTATCGTTATAACGCCTGTGTTTAGTCAGAGTTCCGATCGACTCTTTCTTCGCTCGTAGTCGATGCACTTAGAACTTGCATCTCGTGCATCTGTGCACCTCGTACGTGTCACAAGTTCCTGATAAATCCGTACTGACTCGCATAAGGATTCATAACCGCGAAGCTTATTTTTTTAACTCCCATAGTTCCACTTCCTTGTCAAGCACCGAGTTGGGTTTATGGTTGTTTGAGGCAAGGAAGCAACAAATTTGGTACCTGTTGATTTTTTAATCCACACAACTCTGTCCAACAGTTTTTTGCTCACATTTTCCAACTTTTGCTGAATGAGGTTGTGCCTTCACACATTAATCTCGCACTTGGTGTTGTCAGTTAATGAAAAAACATGAGAAATCGACGAAAATCATTGATTACGGTTGAAAATTGAGGATTACACAAAAAGTGTTGAGTTTTTACATTAAAGGGGATTTTATATTTACGAAAGGTATATAAAGGAGATATGGGACATGAGCTCGAACGATGGCATAACGAGGACGATGTTTTGCGACGGAAGAATACAGAGATGGCCGGAGGTCAGAGCGCGAGAGGCGCGATACAGACGATTATCGAGCTCGTTATACCACAAGGCACATTATATTTGGCTCGAGCAAAAGAAGCAAAAAATATTTCAAATGAGCCTCGTGCCGGAAGAGCCATAGAGACCGAGAGATCATCAGGAGGCTTTCTCACAGCCTCACATTCAACGTCATGAAGTAGACGAATGAAAATATTTGCATTGAAAACGAACGATGAACAGAGATGACAAATAAAAGTCGTCTAACAATATGCAAAGACGTTATTTTCCGGGAGTCGATTGACATCATTTTGTTCACTAATTTTATCACATTTTCACGACCGCGTTACGTAATCATCGTATTCTTCGTGAATCTCATTCTTTCGAGCCTTTCCTGCGTGCATGTAATCGATATCGATCAACCTCGAGATTCTGAGGCCGCCGAGCTCGATTGATTAATAACCGGAAGAATGATGACGCTGTGGCGTCAGCAAATTTGCAACACTTATTGAAGAATCGCGTTGTCGTTTTGAGGCATTGGTTGTTGATCTTAATGCACAGCACACGCGAGAATACGTTCGCTGTTTTTTTCTTATTTTCTCGTGGAGGCTTCATTTTTTTATTTACATTTAACGATCGGAGAAAAAACGTTGAAACACGTCATCGAAGAATATACGCTGCAAGTCATGATCACAGTCAATGAGATAGAGAGGGCGAGAGAGTTATCGAATAATGATGAGGCTCTGAGGAGGGCAACACGCGTCTGAGTACGATGACTCTTTCGCACCCAAAGTCCTGGCAAACAGAATCATTCTTTTTGCAAGAATTCCCGAGAGACAAACCGATAGAATTATCGTCTTTTCTATTTATAGATTCACCATGCGATTACACACTATGTACAGGGTGTCTCTCTTTCCTCGTACAAAAGTTCCAAAAGCTCGGGTCGTATTTCCCTGCCATAAAAACCAATTTTTCTCATTTTTTATTTCAATAACTTTTTTTGTAGTTCTCACGATATTTGCTTACAAAAAAAAGTATGCAAAAATCGTCTGATTTCCTGTTTGCGCGAACAATCAATTTGCACGTCGACCATTATCTTCGAAACACGCTTTTTCCCTAAGGCTTATTATAACTTCTGATCATGAGTCGCGAGGGGATTCACGTAAATCAAGCATCACGATCCCGAGCACCAACAAACGATCAAATGAAATTCGCAATCGCCTCACGTGGCGACCCCTTTTTTATAACTCCTTGCGAATTACCATACACTTACGAGAAACCAACTCGTCACAACTCATTCCAATGCCTTACGAACGACAAACAAAATGCAAAAGACATTCTCATTTCAAAGTTTTTCGTTATAATACCCGGAACCGAGATCTTCAATTAAAGGAAACTCTTTAATGATATTTTTTCATAATGACGAAGGAAGTTGAGCCTCTTCTCGCGAAAAGTGCTCAAGAAAAGAGTCTGGTCTCCGAATACTTTGAAAAATCACGATCCAGCAATCGTAGCCACAATTCCGAAATATTTTTAAAGATTTACAAGACTCTTTAATGATTTTCCAACATTTCGTTTCTCGTATAGTTTCATAAAAATCTCTGTAATTTGCTGTGACGTCAAAAAATCCTAATTAATCCAGAAATATTAAATAATCGGTGGATTTTTCGATGTTTTTCGAAAACGTGAGCTTTTGATGAGAAAAGTAAATTTGACATTGTTAATCATTTTTGGCATCGTCGATAAAAATTAAGACAGCGAATGATGTGACAAAAATAGGTGAGACGCTAATGCACCTTCGGACTTAGACGCAAGGCGAATGAGTGAACTATTTTTATAAAACTCTCGATAATAATCTTGATAGAAAAATGACTTGAAGCGTTGGATCGATGGCGATGATCGAGGCAGTTTTCCGCTAAAAGTTGCAACCGTGTACTGTGCAGGGTTATGGCGTAGCTCGATGCATTAACAAGCGTAAAAGGCGTGATGTTCACACAGCTTGGACGGCAAACAATTGACGCGTGCAGTATGGAACACGTCTATTGACGTTTTACTATAAATAAATAGTCGATTATAATCGGAGTCTCGTATAATATAAAAAAGAGCGTTATTTTGACTGGAATAATGCACTCGCCCAAGTGCAACTTCATAGTAATATACGATCGTGTGCTTTTTTCGCTACGAGATAATTGGAGAGACGATAAAATGAACGCGGAAGTCAGATAAATGGTGAGACTTGACACTGACCTCGGAACGTGATGTGATGACTGAAGAAATTCTCGTGATCCCTGGCACTAATTTTCTTAATCTCTAATTAATTCTCATCCATTTTTGCCGAGTCACATATTTTGAGAGAATTTTATCATCGCGATTACAGAGAACTGCATCGATCGATAAATAATATCGTCAAAATCACTGAAATTTTGATTTCGGGACCGAATAAAACTGTCAAATTTCTTGCTCGTTTCTATTCAATTTGCAGTAAACAAAAAAATTGAAAGCAAAAAAATTTGAATTGTTCCTGAAAAATGTTCACTGCAGAAAATCGACTGTTTAATTTTCGTCAGTATTTTTTTTGTCAGAAACCCAAAAGCAAATAATTCCTGTATGTGAAGTTTACCGAGATATCATTTTTTTGATGCGGAAGTAAAACTCAGGGAGAAGTCTCAACCCGAAGAGCATCATGAGGAACAGCGGCAACTGATGAACTCTGGGTTGAGTTCTGGTCAGCTATTCGCCACGCCGTTATGATCTCACCAGCATCTCTCGCTTCCTTAATGCTCAATTTCATACCCACTTCTTCCTCGTTCTTAGCCTCTCTGTATATCCGATCCTCTCCCTCTCTCGCCCTCTCTCTCTCTCTCTTCTCGTTTTCTTGCTGCACGTACTTCGGAGCACATATATAAATGTATATACGAGTCGGTAAAGCGATGCATCTTACGCACGCATCCCACACCCGCCCGCGGCAACCCGCAGCCGTGCATCTACACTCTCGCCGTGGCTATGGTGCACCATGAAAATTAATATCCATAAATATATATATATATATATATATGTAGAAAATGCTACGCAGGCATAAACGTCGAAACGATCCCGAAGAGTCTCAGTCAGAACCGTTGGCAACTTTTGACAAATTGAGCCCCCAGATTCGTTTCTAATGAATCTATGGAACGATCAACTCTCAATTTACATGATGCCTGTAAGCCCCCGATTACTTTCTCGTTCCATAAACTTTGACAACATTTTTTTCTCCTCTGCCTTCGTAGAGAAAATTGAATTTCCCTCCCTCAATTTTTCTGTGGATATAAATTTTAATATAATCGTACTAGAGTCCCTTTCGAAATAATTGCGTATGAAAAAAAATTAACCCGTAGACATCGCACTCCCTTTGAGGTCACCACACTGGTGCAAATTATCACTTTGACTTTTCAAAACTTAGTATTTCTTCGATAATTGCATTGAATTAATCTCGGAACCATAATTTTTAGGGGTGAAGTATCTTGGGTAATCGATTGCAATGATTTTCAAAATGAAAAAATAAAATTTTATTGTGAAAAAATGGCCAAATTGAAGAGAGGAATTGTGAAAACCTGTTAAACTTGGAATTTTCGTAGGTGCAAATTTGCACCAATGTGGTGTCTGCGGTTTAATGGCAAAAATTAGTTCGATGTCTGGTGTTTTTGCTTCCTCGGGGTAATTTTTATTTCCCTGCGAGACGCAACTGATGAAAAAAAAAAAAAAAAAACTATAAATTTTACTGCAAATTTGATTTCTCGTGAATTTGGATCTCGCGATGAGTCCGGAAATGCGTAAAAAACCAATCAGAGTGTTGAATGAAAGGAAAGTTTTTGTCGGAAATTGGTGCGAATATATATTTGTGGGTAAATAATTTTACAGCCTCGTAGCATGAGTTTCTTTGGACGCACGAGGCAACGGTGGCATCCCGCTGCAATATACCCGTAGTCGCTCTCGCTCCGCGCATCAGCGAGAGAGAGAGAGAGAGAGAGAGAAGATTCGTCTGCTCGGTATAGGTATATCTTTTCTTTCCTTCGTTTTTCTTTCTCCCACTTTCGAACTGTCTCCTTCTGTCTTTCTTTTGCGCGCACGCGGATTTTCCTGATGCAAAGAGATATGAATCTTAAAAGGCTCTTGAGCTCTCTCGGTGAGCGCAAAGAGCCGGAAGACTGTAACGCCTCTGACCAACTATCTGCACACAGTTTATGTGACTATATATGTATATGTGTGTGTGTGGCATATATTGCACGTATTACGGACGTACATGCATGCATTGAGCGTATGAGCACTCCTTGGGAAGGTGAAGATGAATCGTAAGAAGAATATTCACTCGGCTTGCGCTCGGTAAAGAATAATAAAACTTGTGTAGATGCGGGCACGAATGTGTAGCTGCCTGGATATCCGCAGAAGGACGAGACATGTGCTAAATCTGATTTATAATGAAAACCGCGATTTCTTGCTCCATAAAATGGATCAGAATATCCATTCCTAGATAGTTTGCTGCGCGTGTTAATATTATCGTTAATAAACGTTTATCGAGCTTTTCAATTGCTATTCACGTTATCTAGACGATCTTTAATATAGCGAATTAAATTTGAATAAGAATTACTGCAAATCATGGGAATTGAGCGCGCTAGACACTCGGGACGGTGACCCATGCCGGCTTATTCGGCGAAGAACCAACCGCTCGTTCAATTTTTCGAAACTTGGCAACAACAAATACAGAAATTTGCAAAATTTCTTTCGATTTTCGGTTCCTTCGCCAATTGGCAACGATTGCAAAAAATCTGTAGGAATTTTTAAGTTTTTTCACAAAGTGAACAGTTTCCTGCGAATGACTGTGCAAAATTAGGTACAAATTTCGTGAAGAACCTCAAGGTCTGTGACTTTTATCACAAGAATTCGTTTTTTTTTTTTTTTTTTTTTTTTTTTTTTTTTTTTTTTTTTTTTTTTTTTTTTTTTTTTTTTTTTTTTTTT
>JAPYYS010001532.1:0-23231 GCA_030522525.1 Campopleginae sp. 14b
TGTGGGTTTGTACGTGGTGACACGCGTACAGCGAACCCCGTGCTATGGAGCTGCCGGGACATGATAACGAAATGCTGACGTTTACACCAAAGCGTTTCGCCCCCGCTCTGTGTCTGCGCCGACACGTGATAGCGGCGCGCTCTCGTACACCCCAGCGCGTCTCTCCCTCTCTCTCTCTCTCTCTCTCTCTCTCTCTCTCTCTGTCTCTCTCTCTCTCTCTCTCTCTCTCTCTCTCTCTCGCTGTCTCTGTCTCTCTTTCTTTCTTGCTGTGGTGGAGGTAAATGAGCAAAGCAAAGATTCGTTCCCCAGGGCCGTGAGCTGTGATTTTGCTCTTGATGGAAAAACCGGGAGAGGAGAAAAGATCGAGAGACAGCACAGGGAGAACGAGAGTTTGGAGGTTATAAATTTTGACGTCGTGTCGTGAAAAAAAAACTGGTGCAACTCCGTTCGTCGCTCCGGCCGATCGAAAGACGTAACGCCATCTAGCAACTGTTTTTCTTTTTACATTTCTGTTTCACGACTATCGTATTAACTTTGTATTTACTTGAATGAACTTTGAATAAGAATACGGTAGAAACGAGTGGAGAGCGTATGAATCGTCTAAAAGTTAAAAATATATATTTAAGCAAGCAGAAAAATGAAGAATAAACGAAAAAGAGCGAAAAATACGAAGGAGCCTCTCGGTGAGGGAATACTGCGAGGCGGCCATCTTGGTCGCTGCGAGCATATATATATATCTTTCTACAAAAAGTACGAAATATGCCCACGTAACGGTAGTTCGCCCGTTCAATTCGCCGTGAATCGAATTCAAGCCCAGAGAGTCATTGACTCTTGCGGAAACGATAGAAAATCTCTAAATATAAATAAAACCACGACATAGACAAAGGGAAAGGGATATTCGAAGCACAAAAAAAATCGATCACACTCAAGCCGATGTTGACCAAATTCGCAACGAATTATTTTACTTTGTGCACTCCGCGTGACCTTCGAAACATGGCGAAACCGAGGGCGCGCGTCGTGTTACGTATCACATTCAAGTTTTCAGCATTTTTAGGATGATGAAAGAAGAATAAACAGACACTAACATTTCACAATATTCATAAAGAGAAAAACATGCAACGCGAGAAAATGATAAAAGGGAAATAATTAAATACGAGGAAAGAAAAAACAGTGAGTTCTTTAGTTCCATATAAGCAGAATTATCATACACATATGTACTTTATGTCAAAATTGTACATTTATAATAGACCCGCAATAAAAATAATATAAAAAACAATGAATTCGTGGTGGTGGTGGTGGTGTGTGTGAATGAGCCCGAAAAATAATGAAAAATAAATGGGGCGTCGAAATCTCGACGGGAATCCGAACGCCGTGGGGCAATATGAACTTGTCTGACTATCGTTTAGCCCGACTACTGCAGTCCCTCGAGTATCCGAGCGGCGCTGCGGCGTATCGCGCGTGTTTAACCTGCTCCGCTGCGTTACTAGCTCTCGCATATTCTTTCTCGCCCATTTAAAATCGACGTACTATCTCCTTACGATCGGCATTTATTTTAGAATTAGTACGCTCTGTTGTGTTTATCAATGTCACAGAGCGCACGGATTCTTCGATAAGTGTCATCGAGCGTTAGCAACGATGGAATCGACACGATTGAATAAAAATAAATGATCATTTTCTCGCCGATCACACGATCTCGAACCAGGTAAGGTTTTCTATTTTTTTTTCAAACGATTATTGAGGATTGCAGTGGGGGAAAAAATATTGACTGAATTCATAATCTTCCTTAGCGGGATATCGACGTTTAAATGAAAACGTCATACGAATTTCGTGGCTTTTTATTCGTTCGGAAATAAACGACGAACTGGGAAATGTATCTGTGACTTTTATACTATCGATTATCGATGCATATCCGAGTTTAGCGTGTGCCGCGGCGCGTTTCGATTATCTCGCTCCCTTCTGTCGAGCTCGCGCTTCTTTCTATACTTTTTTTTAAACTCAAGCGGAACTTTCGCTCCGTGACGAGCTGACTGACGTCTAATAAATATGCTAATATCTGTAAATTCTCTCTCTTCCTGCCTGACTCTATGTTTGCCCGTCTCTTCATTTCTCTTATGCTTTTTCGTACGGAGAGACAAGCGCATAAGAAAAATTACTCTCTCTCTCTCGCGGTACGTTTGCCCAAGGTGATGGATCAGTCACCGAACCTCACCTCGAATTTTCGAAATTCAAATTCTCCGTCGTCGTTTGACTAATCCAAACGAAGGCTCTGCCAGCGGACGCGGGACGATGGCAAAAATCCGCTGGCAGGGACTTTTTTTTTAATTGGTCAAACCGTGTCGAAAATATTAAATTTCGGAAACTGCAGCTTTCTTCCTCGCACTCACAGTGCCGAGATAGCGACTGATCCCTCACTTGCACTTGGACTTTTCAAAACTTGGTATTCCTTTGATGAATGCCTTAAATTGATCCTGAAACCATACTTTTTAGGGGTAAAATATCCCGAGTAATCGATTGCAATCATTTTTAAAATTAAAAAATGAAATATTATCGTCAAAAAGTGGCCAAATTGAAGAAAGAAATTTCAAAATCCTGTTACACTTGAAATTTCCGTCGGTGCAAATTTGCACCAATATGGTGGTTAACATGTATAAGTGTAGGACTCAGATATACATGAGTATATTTTTAGCATATTGAGAACTCAAATAATTCGACAACTAAGTAAACGAAAAATAGAAAGAAAAAAAAAATAACGAGGCTGAAGTCTGCATCGACGCGACGAAATGAAAAAAAAAAAAAATGATTCGTCACTTTTTTATTTCACGAATCCATTCCTGAGGTCCAAGGAAAGCAAAAGCAAATAAAGAAAAAAAAAAATTCAAGAAAAAGTGACGAATCGTTTTTTTTTTTTTTTTCATTTCGTGGCGTTGCGTCGATGCAAACTTCAGGCTCATAAATAAATTAGTGTCATCGTATTTGATGCTAAAGAATATTAAGTCGTAGGACTATATTTGCGTGTATGCTTCGAGGTATTCTGGCTCGCGTGGTTTCAGGCTCTCCAAGACGATCCCACTCAGTCTGATTCGTTTATCCTCGTTTTTCTCTTCTCGTTCCAACTCGAGAGGGAGCAACTTAAGAATCTTTGGATCTTGGAACGACATCGAAAAAGCTCGACGACTCTCCGCGTTATTCTATTTATCGCGCCAACTATAGTCGAGGGAAAACTCCAATTATCGCATTATCTCTTTCTCCCTCTCATTGGCCTCCTCATCCCCCTACGGCTCTGCTTTCATTTGTTCAGATGAACACACACACCGCCCAGCAGCCTCGGCGACCTCATTATCTCTCCGCGAAAGCTTCTCCTGCTCCGGCAGCTTGGCCTTATCTCGAGCCTCGGAAAATCGGCAACGTTGCACTCCTTCGCAACAATCTCCCGTCGTAAAAGCTTTCTCCACTTTTTGTTTGAGGGCGAAACAACGCTCCGAAAAAATGGATCAACAAACAGGAAGCTGGGTCCATTCCTTCCGGAAAAAATCGCTCCACGAGCACTCGTTCATACGTTATTACGATCCATCATCCTGGACCGAGGAAAACACGTCAATGGAGTCTTTTTTTTTTTTTTACCTTCGCGTCGTCGTAAAATTCTGGCTTAGTGACACTCGCGATAATGTTTTATCTGAATATTTTCATGCTCCTCTTCAGCACGATCTTTCATTAGATTTTTTTTAACTTATCACCCTCCGTGGATCATACGGGTCTTTTTGACCCGAGCCTTCATTTTTTTTTTTTTATCGAAAATCTTGTTTTTTCGAACGTTCTATTTCGGAATAAAACAAATGCGACGAACTTAAGGAGGTTGGCTACATACGATAATATGATGAGAATTTTGTCAAATTTTTTCATAATATTCTTTGGCACACCAAATACGATGACACAATTTTTTATCTATTTTTCGTCCACATAGTTGTCGAATTATTTGAATTTGCAATATACAAAAGATATATCTATATATATCTGAATCCATTGCTCATGCATGTAGACTCTAGTGTCCGATTACTCGAAAAATATGTAGAAGGAAAATCTTAAAAAATGTTGCACATTCATATTTAATACTAAAGAGTATGCTCACCAAATTTCATAAAATTCTAATAATTTCGAATTCTTTTATGTTTTCGGTAAGATTGTTGCGTTTAGCCACCCTCCTTAAACGACTATGAAACCTCAACATTTCAGAGACACTATCGGCAAACGGTCGAATTACGTGAAAATGGAAAAAAATCGAATTTTTGACGTTTGTGGACTTCAGGACGTGCTCAAAATCGACTTCAACGGATTACAAAATTGCATCAAATTATTTTCTCACCAAATACGTAAGAAATAAGTGGCAGGACGAAAAGACTCGTGTGATTCAAGAGTCCCATTAAAAAATGGTATATGATTCGCGAAGGGTTAATATATCCGCCTTGTTCCTGGGCAGGGATGCACATTGAGAGACTTTGAACGAACTCCCGGCGTACATAGAGTCGCACTAATTAGTCAAGTGAATGAATGTTGCTGGATTGTGGGGAATTTATACCTCCGAGCAAGTAGGACGTAATCCCAATAAGCGGGAATGCTTGGGAAGGCTAGATGGCGCGTAGTGGTCAGATGCAAGAGGCTCAACGGTGCGGTCTGGAATGCTAAAACGCAGCTTTTTCGTACTCGGGGCTGGTACGGAGACGTAATTTCGTTGGGTTGGTCGATCTGGACTTTTTGGCCTTTCAGAAATGATTTCGTCGAGTTTGGGGGGTGTTTGTAACGCTGGAGGATGCCGGGCGCTGTTAAGTCCAGGCCGGTAAATATATGAGGAATCGAGTAAATGGTATAAAAGTATTTTTTGAGTGTTTTGTTTGTTTGTTGGTGGAGATTGAGGCGAGTAGATAACTGTGATGCAGGCAAGCGTGTGGGGAGGGTCCACATGAATGCTGGTAAACGAGGCACACAGTCGGAGGCTCGTAAAGCTCCATTTGCGGCGAAAGAGAATCCTCGAGCAAGAGACAAGTGGCTGTTTTGTCTCTGCTGGTCGTAATATGAGCGTGTGGCAAGGCTATAGGTATCCATCATGGATGGGCAAAGAGATATTCTGGCGGAAGAGGAAGAGGGAACAATGCGAGGTCTGCTCGTTATAGATCCTGGTTGCTTGTGGCTCTCGCTTCTCCATGCAGACGTTGCTCTCTCTCTCTCTCTCTCTCCCTCTCACGCACGGAGCTCGCGGTCATTTGTGCTGCAAAGTCGTAGCGTGTACGAAGATTGTTGGGGACGTTTATCGGTTCCCGTTTATCACTGGCTAAGCGAACTGAGACTCTCTTTTTTCTACTTTCTTCTCTTCGTCTCATTCCATCCGTCACTGCGCTCTTATTAACCCTTCGATGCTATTTGATCAACCCCTCCTCCTCGCCATACCCGAATCCCTCCCCATCTGATATGTACATTTTCCTCAACATATATGACCTCCTGCTCCGCTATAGTTACGACCCACACACGTGGCATGAATATGCAACTATGTGTATAGTTGCTCGCTCTGAGGAATTCAGCTGCGTGGACAGGCGTGAGAAACCAATGACGCCTATCCCTCCGTTCGATGACTGCTCGGCTATATTGTGTATTGCCGCTATTTCGGCATTTCGTTCGAAACATCTCGCAGCAACGACATTCATTCCATTTTCATCGAGAACGGTCAAGCTGCTTCTGGTTAAAATTCATTTTACAGTTTTTATAATTAATTCAATAATTGAATAAATAATTAATTTCTTCAATTAGTAAATTTTTTCAATTATTAAAAATATAAATTATATTTTCAATAATTACATCATTTAAAAAAAAATTTAATGAAAATATAATTTATGTTTTTAATAAATTACAGAAATTAATTAATCATAGAGACTATATTTAATTTCTATATAATTTTGAATAAATTTCTATCTGATCGAAAATCGAGGCTAATCAATTTATCAATTAATTACCAGATTGTGAAAACAGTTACTGATTATATAATTAATTGATTAGCTGATACATTAATTAAGATATCATTTGATTGATTAATTAATTAGACTGAATTTACGATTGCATAAAAATTAATTAATATTCGGCGAATATTAATTAATAATAATATTTTTATAATGTTTTTGAATATTTTAATCATTCTTATATTATTCTTATAATTAATAATATATTCAGTGGGCCTCCATATTGTCGTCGATTAATTTATTTAATTGACGTCTGCTCAAGATTTTCGAAAATGCAGGAGAAGGACATTTGAGCGAGACGTTCTCGGCCACTTTGGATCAATTTTTCGAAAAAACAAAAAAAAAAAAAAAAAAAAAAAAAAAAAAAAAAAAAAAAAAAAAAAAACCGTAAGAATCGAGCGATGCCATGCGTTTCTACGAGATGCCTTTGATTTTAGGGTGAAACTTGTTTTTCTCGGCGGATACAAGATTTTTCCTAGAACTGCACTCGATGCGTGTGTGCGGTCGATGAAAAACTTTTGTTACATACGACGCGAAAGTGATTAATCTTTTTCATCCAATTCCTCGAGCGAGTCACGGCCGGAAGTTCCATCCGCGAGCTGTAATTTATTAATAATATCGTCTCATAATAAATGGTTTTGATTCATCGAAATTGCGAAAGATTGTCTCGAGCCAGTCGCCGGATAAAAATAAAAATGAGGTCGTATCGTTGTTTTACGAGTTTGTATCAAATTTTTCGGGTTTTTGTTTTACGTCAAGCTGTTGAGATCACGACGAAACGTTTTTGCCACCATCACCAAGACTGCATCGTTGCTCAAACGCCCTGGCCCAGTAACCCCGAACGTTGGGCAGTCCTCCGGCTTTTTTCTCATCAATTAGATTCATGAAAAACAATCTTTCCATCTTTCTCATTCTCCCTCGGCCTCTCCCCCCGCGCTTCTCGAGCGTTGCAATTGTTTAACAATCGCCTGTCCGCGATCCTGCACCCGAGCCACCGGAAATTCCTCTCTAGACCGACTGGGGAACAGCGTTCCTCGATATACTACGTACGTAGGAAGCATCGGGTCATATCTCTCGACCAAAACGACTTGCCAGCACACACAATCCTGGACCACAGCATCCGCATCCATACAGCACAGAAGCTTCTGATAATATTGCCTGTTACAGGATATACGTACAAACCAAAGAGCCAGAGAGAGAGGGAGAGAGATTAATGCCCATCGTGTGCCACACGCCCTGTAACATGCCCGTTACCATTATCGTAAACATCGCCCCCATCGAAATCGATTGAAAAAGAAAATGCTGCCGCACCGATTGGACTGTATAATGCACCTGCCCCGGATATGTGCCACTGCCACATATCCTCATACAAACCGAAACATCACAGCCAAACCAAGATTAATCCATTCCCATCGACGCCATTCACTTCTACATCCATTTCCCACTTTTTTTGCCATAATCAAGTCGCCTGGACGTACATCAACGCTGTGAGAAAAAATGGAATGGACAAAAGCACTGTCCGTGGATCGAATTCCAATGAAAAGAGAACGAGGCCAAGTCTCGGATTTGTTTTTCAACGATCTCGGGTCGATTTTTTTTTTTTTTTTTTTTTATATTTTTATATGAAGAAAATGAATTTCCAAGTAAATGACACAAAATCAAATCATTATCTCGATTTTTTTAATCGCCGAAGGAAAAAA
Source organism: Campopleginae sp. 14b (assembly GCA_030522525.1). Classification (NCBI taxonomy): domain Eukaryota; kingdom Metazoa; phylum Arthropoda; class Insecta; order Hymenoptera; family Ichneumonidae; species Campopleginae sp. 14b. The sequence goes on from JAPYYS010001532.1 coordinate 7,703, forward strand.
GTACGAGGCCATGTCTAATGAGAGAAAATAAATTTCCCACAAAATAACGCAAAATCGATGGATTTGTTCGATTTTCTTGATCGCCGAATTGTTCAGGGAATCCAGTCGAAAATGGTAGAAAAAGCAGCGAAGGTCAATGTATCGTGAAAAATGCAATTTTAAACGTCGCAGCGGTGAGAAAAAAAAAACGTGACGACCATTTCGGTCGTGACTATAGTGGCTCTCTGGTAAGTACGTCGATGCATCACTCACGTGTCTTCCCTTTGACGATGCAGAAGAGAAGAGACTATATGAGAGCGAGTCGATAACTCGGGCAGATTGAAACTGTGGTAGGGAATTAGGACGAACGGTGGTGGAGCTTGGTAACGAATATCCATGCACGAGAGAGGGATGAAAAATTTTCTATTTTAATCAAATTCGGACACTTCCGGTTCGGGAGGCCTTCGTTTATTTCCGCATCGTTCCTGTCACTCGCTGGCGATGTTTAAACCAGGAAATGACATTTTTTTTCATTCCTCACTTAATTATAAATTGTTCAATGATTTTAAACGAGATTTCGTGAAATTCTGAGAGGAAAGAAATATTTTTGGGCGTTGGGAAAAAATAGAAATAAAAATAGTGAAATTTGGAAGTTTAAGAGCTCAGGATAGAGCTCTCCGGCGAAATATGCTTGGAGGATCGCAGTGAGAGAGTTTGCTCGTTGTGGTAAAGTTGGTCAATCTCCGAAAGCCTTGGCTATGGCCCCAGCAAATGCATGTGAAGGTATACATGGATATTCGCTATATTTTCAGAGATTCAATTAATTCTCGCGTTTTAGAGCAGCTCCCATACTGCCTGCAATGGCTGCACGCAACTCACGCATCTCAAACCTCACGGTTTCAACAGTTTCAGGCCTTCTGCTCGGAATCAACGCTTTCAGCTGCAGCGTACACCCAAATACATTCTCTCTCTCTCTCTCTCTCTCTCTCTCTCTCTCTTGTGGAAGCTTCGAAAGAGCCGTCGACGAATATTCAAATCCGTTTATCAGGGCGTAGCCATAAATTTGTCACAAATTTCATAGGTATACAGAGTCAACGTCGCCCAGAAGCGAAAGCGACACGCGACACGATCTCTCGCTTTCTCCCAGTGTCTATGACCGCGTTCTCTACGATTTTTTACCACGGCCCGAACCCCGAATTACCAAAGATTCTCGTCGATCGACGTTTCATCAATCGAGAATATTCATCAACGAATTTTGTGCCATTTAGCATTTTGACGTTTCTGAAATATTCGAGCAAGCTTTGTGAGGCTCAAATTTTTTTTCTTCCCCAGAGCAGGAAATCCCGAAAAATTCACTCGTAATTATGAAAATCAAAAAAAATTCAACAAAAACTTTATCAACGAAGGATCTTGTTCCACTTTTCATCGGCGTTTCGCTCGTCACTTTTTTTCAAATTTTTCGTAAAATAAAAAAGTTACCAATCATTTTTGTTTTTTTTTTCTCATTTCGTGACATTGCGTCGATGCAAACTTCAGGCTCATTTCACCGATTTCACCATAACTCAGTGATTTTCAAAACATCGAAAAATCATATTTAGAAAAAAAATGTCGGCTGTGCGTGTATAAAATTGAAACGTTTATAACTAGATAACGGTTTGAGCTACAGGGCTCCCGTTTGGCACAGATGTTAATCCACGACGGCTCTTAGTTTGTTAAGAATTTCGTCGGAATTGATTGAAAACTACGAATTCTACGGCGTTTAAAAATTTTTAAATTTAATTTCTGTAAATTTAAAAAAATATTGTGTCTCTTTACTTTCAAATTTTCTCATTTTTTGGTTCATTATTATTGAGCAATATTCGTTTTAATCGTTGGATATAAGCTTCCTCAGCCTTGGTCCGTACTTGGTTGGACTTGGTTCTTTCCTATCAGAGACACTTTTTTCGAATTTCTCATCGTCCTCCTGACCGACTCGAAGGCGATAAAAAATCATTGCCTTGGTCTGCAGAGTTTTTCCAGAGTTTGCTTTGGTCCTTGTGGAAATTCGATGAGGTTGTGAATTAGAAAAAAGCGAGTGTGAGCGTAAAGGCTGAAAATTTTAACGACAACATGGGAGCTGGTCGAGTGGAGTCGAAATGATTGGATTGGCTCGTAAAAAGGGGAGAGTTGCATAGGCAGAAACGTTAAAAAGCGATAAAACTCTCAGCCGGGATGGTTAATAATCGAAAAATGTAATTTTTATTTATTTTTTTTCACGACAATCGGTGAACAAAAAAAAAAAAAAATTGTGAGCCACGTGGCCAAGTGAACCTGATGCAATGTTGCAACAACAATATCCTCGTTAATCGGCCACATGAATTAAAGCTCTTGACGTGTCAGAGCGTTAAAATTTAAACGATCGGCTGGCCGAGCCAAATTTTACGAGGCTCGATACTTCGACTCGAATATGCGAACCGCGTGGATCCAGTTTACGTGCACGAAATGCAAATAATAGATGACCCTTTCGTGCTGCGATAGTTCGACAGATGTATTGACGTGAACGAACGAGAGCGAGCGAGACAGAGCAAGCAAACGGATGGATAGAGACTGAGAGCAATTGAATTTCCTCGGTGAATTATAACGAACGTTTAATGAATAATTATGCACTTTTCTTTCTCGTTAACTCGGCTTGCTTTCCCAATCAATTTTATTCATCCGAATATCATCACTTAATTATCTCATTTCCAGAACTATTCGCTCGAGCTTGCACCGAAACTTTGAAGAATTTTTCCAATTTAATTTATTCATTTTTTCTCGATATTAGGCGCAACTAAAAATCCACAAAACTTTGTCGTCGCTCCTCGTCAATGATTTTCAACGTTTTTCTTCTCATTTTGGCATTTTTTTCTTGGGCCTCGGTTGCTCTGGGCGAGTCAGCAGGATCGAGAAAACGTTGGACGTCGATTTTTGGATATTGCGAATTTTTTCTCCTATCATTTCTTTATTCAACTTTTTGGCTGAAATATTACAGGGAGATGCTCCGGCACGAGACGCAATAACAGGAGGAAATTTACGAGACTCGAGGCCAGCGACGTATTGAAATATTCAGCGGATCTCTTGGGCAGAGAAAATGAGGAAGGAAGGCGATCGTTCGAAAGAAAAAATGTTGGCAATGAGGGGAAAGTGGAAAAAAGGAATTTCGCGGATTGAGAAGAAAAAAAAACGACCAATTTCTCTGTCTTCTGATTCTCGATCATTGAATAAATTCTATTAATTAATAAACATTACATACGTTCGGCTCTCGTTGTTTGAGCTCTTCGAGCCAATCGATTCGTTCGAAATTTACAATTTTAATGGTTGTTAAAATGAAGGCTGCGGTCTCCTAAGACTCCGGAACTAAAAATACATTTTTTCTGGATTCATTTTGCTGGTATTGGGTTTTAAAAAATGGTGAGCACGGATGGGAATTCGACGAAGTTTCTGAACGATCTGGTCGACGTTCCTCGGCTAATATCTTTCTAATTCTGCGCCTGGAAAATTAAAATGAAGCTTTTTATTAATTTTTCAAAAGCTTGTACAATGTGAAAGCAAAAAATGAAAATCGCCGAGAGGAAAAAACCAGAAATTGACTTCATTTTTCACGTCGATTTTTCTGCCACTTTCCTCCACGAAATGTCTATTTTTCATAAATATTTCGTCGAGCAACTCCGAAACTAAAATAAAGTGGATTTTTGTCCGATATACACAGAGACGAGAAAAAAAAAAAAAAAAAAACACAGGGCTGCAAGTTATTGGATTGCGATAATCCGATACGAATTGGTTCATACGTTTGGCAAAGCTGCGAAATATTTTACCTTCGAGTCTCCACCGCCGAGATAAACGAGTCCCATGGAACCAGCGTACGCTACCAGTGTCTCAACCGCCTGCTGCGTTTCCAAAAGTATTCGGGTCTCGTTCATCCAGTCCCTGGCGATCGAGCGTGGCGCACCTTTCAATAAATTCATATATCGTAGTGTCATTTTGAAGTCACCACGATCGAGCCAATACCTGAGAAAACCGACAAACAAATTCGTTGCTCATTAAAAAAAAAAAAACGAAAACTAAAAAACAAGGAAAAAAATTAATTTATTATTTTTTATTTTTTTTTATTCAATTAATCATTATTATCAATAATATATTATATTAATATATTATATGAATTAATTAAAAATAATTATGTAATTAAAAAAAAATGATAAAAATTAATCAATTAAATAAATAGATTAAAAATTAATTAACGGAAAACGAGGAATATTAAATTTTCAAAATGGAAAAGAAACCAAAATCAACGAAACTGGGCCAAATGTCTTTTTACGGTCGAACAAACGTGTCGGAATGCCCAAGAGAATAAAGTTTTCAATAGCCAAATAAAAAATGTATGTCCAACCTCATAAATAAAAAGCTCGCCCCCAAAAAATGTGAAAATCGATGAAGAAAATATTTAAAAAAGCCAAGATTGTGATGTTTGTGGGGAAATATTTGGATGGTCAAACAAACGCGTTGGAATGAGTCAAATATTGTTATCAATTCGAATGACCAAATAAAAGAATTATTGGAGCATAAAAAAATGGCAAACGAGAAATATTTTTAGTAGAAATGTTGTGATCGAATGAGCACGAGGCAACGAAACGAAATACACAATTTGTTCGAATAATAAAAAATTATTATTATTTTATTTTTTTTCCCACTGTTGAATTAACGTGTCGGAGTGAAAAAATGTTATTTGCAATTTGGTCAATCCCCCAATTACAAGTTTTCAGGGACAGTGAAAAAAAAAAGCGTTGCTCACAAAGCTCTTGCTGCAACGGGCACCGAAATGCAATATACGAAATGGAGAAAAATTTGGTGGAAATAGTTTTTTATCGAATGAACGAGACGAAATGGAAAATCCTTTGGAATTACGAGGCATATTTTTTCTTTGCCTCTCGCACGAACGTGTCGAAGCAAAAAAATATTATTTCAAGTTTCCTTCATCCCAGAGCTTCCAATTTTCAGTGACAGTGAAAAATGGCAACTCGTACTTCGGAAACCACGAAAGTATAACGCTCAATTTCAAGCATAACAATAAATCATAAAATTATCAATTATTATTGTTTCGTCAAGGATCCATAAATTCTCAAGTCTCAACCAACGATCGATTTCCCCAAGGCATTCCACGTCCATGGAGGTTCATACAGAGCGATGCTGGTAAGTCTATCTCGATAACACGCTCTCTGGATCGACGGGGGAGAAGCTCAGGGATGAGTGGCTAGAGATGGCCGAGCGTTCGCTCGGCTACAGCAAATTGAGACGAGCCTCGTTATTTGGGTCATCCATCCGGTTCTCATACACGACGTGTCTACTCTCTGACGTACGATATCGCAGCTCTAAATTTTTCGAGCTCCGAGCCCAACAACCCGTTACACAAACGGACCGTCCAAACGATGAGTTTTCCACTCATTTCCACTATTTCATTCTTTCCATCTTTTTCACTCTCCTGTACTGCTGCACATTTATGAATACCTTCAGGCTTTCTCCAAAATAATTTTCAAATTCGTCCAAAAATAAATTTTCAAAAAACCAAACCCTCCTTTCGTTCTTAACAGTTTGGCACTGAAAAAAAAATGTCCTCCCGGAAAATTCGCTATAATTTAATTTTTTCGTCTCTTAAAAAAAAAAAACCTTTAACCAAAAATTCAATTTTTCCAAGATTTCCAAGTTTTTTTATGGAAAAATATTTTTGAGGCACGATGTAGAGTTCCGGGAGAATGGGAAGCCGCGAGACCCGGAGTTGCTGTCTGGTCGCTATCAACGCTTCGTTAGCAGTCCGTATTATATAATCACCATCATTCATCCACTGAGGACAAGCTTGTCCGTTCCTGCTCTGATTTAGCATGAAATTTCGCTCGAAATTTTCTTCGCCATTTTGACAAAAAGAGGCCAAAAATGGTGGATCGTAAAAAACGCAGCGATGAAATGAGGAAAAAATGGTTTTTTGTCAACGGGGCGACGTGGAAGTTGATTCGATTTCGTACCTGGCACGATTCAAAATATCGTAAGTGGTGAATTTGCTCGTATCGATAGGCTCGTCCCTCAGTTCGCTCTTTGGTATCGGGTTGATGGTTTTTATGAGAAGGAAACTTTGCAAGTAACTCAGCATGTAAACTGGCAAGGATGCACCTTCCTCGGGTACCAGAGCTAAGCGTCTCGCCATATTTTCAACCTTGAACAACCAAACACACAAAAAATGCATTATTTTCTTCATTATTTCTTTGCTTTCCACGAAATTCATCGATTGGCTCGGTCAAAATATTTGAAATTTCCGACTTCTCAACAGAATTTCGTTCAGGCTCCTCCAGGAGGGAGCGAAAAGAGAAAAAAGCAAAAAGAGCTTGACTGCATACGACAATATTATAAGAATTGAATAAAACCGAGTGATAATATTCTTCAGCACCAAATACAATGACACACATTTTTTTTTACCACGGAATATATTTATTTATATTGATAATTTGTTTAATTTTTAAAATGATCCGAATTTTTCGAGCCGATAAATTTTTCTGGGGGCAAAAACCGTTTCTTTTATCGTCGCAATTCAGTTCTGAATATAAATAATGGATTTTGGCAAAAAAAGAAAAGAATTTCGTTGCTTTCAACGATGCAAACTTCAACACGATATTTTTTTCTATTTTTCGTCTACACAGTTGTCGAATAATTTGAGTTTAAAATATGCAAAAAAATGTATCTATATATATCTGAATCCTATGCTCATGCATGTAAACTCTAGTGTTCAATAACTCGAGAACTATGTGGAAGAAAAATCTTAAATGATTTAAAGTTTCTGTGATGTAATAAAAGGCCTATTTTACTGTATATAAGAGTACGGCCGGCTCGAGCTACGCTTTTTTTTTAAATACTTGGTGTCGAGCCGCTGCCGCGACTCTTGATTTCATCCAAAAGGATGTGTTGAACGAATTTCATGAAATTCTAGTAATTTCGAATTTTTCTATGCTTATGACATGGCGACGTTTGCGTGTGTGGCCACGCTCGATAAATATAAATGCAGGGCAATATTTTGCAAAAGGTAGAAAGCTCGAAAATCGTAAATCCATGCAGAGCCATTCGTGGGGCATAAAATTCGTAGAAACTTGTAAGAAAACTATGTTACCTTGAGGAATCTCTCGCGAAGAGCATCTTCGGGAAAGACGCCACGTTTGGATGCTTCCTCAGGAATTCCGTCGATGGTAGCTTTAACCAATGAATCTTCTTTGGCTGTGAGGCAGAAAAAGCCATAAAAAATCATGAGCGAAGGCGAGGGAATTTAAGGGAGTAGTTTCTGCTTGTCGGGAATAATTTTTCGGGGTTTTGTCGAGCGTGGAGGAATTTAAAGGTGAGAAAAGAAAAAGGGGATCCGGATGAAGGAAGAAAATGAATGTAAATGAGGAGAAAGGCTGTCACACTCACGCGCTACTTTGTATACCGCCTTGATCTCGGGTTCCAGTGGTCTGACCGCCTTGTCTGGAGTTGCTCCGGGTGGTGCCACCTTGACGGCTCTTGCCAACGCTTGACAAGCTGCCCAGAGCATCTGGGCGTCGCAGGCGCCCTTCTCTTCGTTCAATCGTACTAGAAAAAAAAAAGAAAAAAAAAATCATTTTTTTCGTGCATAAGAAAAAAAACGGTAGGAAGAGATTTTCCTCGAGATAGATTAGACGTTTGTGATTTTTTGTCACTGCCGAGACCAAAAGTCCTTTGAGCGTAGAGTTATTATTAAAGAAAAACAGGAAATGAGAAAGAGGCTTGGAGAGAGTCGGTGTGATGTGGGATGAAAGTGGCGAGAGATGAGACTCTTCTCGGTGCTTGTTTGAGGCTGCGAGAAGGCGGTATCCTCTTTTAAACAATTGGCAAATGATTGAGATGTAAAAAAGAAGGGAGAGGCAAGTGAGTGGCAGCGAAAGGATTAAATGAGAAAAGAAGAGGAGGAAGGAGAAGAAGGACGTGGCGAAAAAGCGGCTGCGGACTGAGGCTTTTCATCGAAGCGGGAAGATGCCGTTCCACCTGAGCGAATGGAGCGCATCGAGGCGAGAGTCAGGCAGGATGAAAGTCAGCGATACTTTGTGAAAGTTTTGAAAGACGAGCGAGAGAGGCAAAGACAAGTCCTGCATCATGGGAAAAGCCCATTTTCTCTTTCTCCACAACGATCCACCCCTTCTTTTTCTTTTTCATATCGCTAAAACTTTATCTTCCTCCTATTTTTCGCGACATTACGTAATTACGAGTTATCTCAAGAGAGCGAATAAGATAACAACCTCGACTCGAGTTTCGAGCTTAAGAGCAAATATGCTTTAAGAGAAGGAATAAAAAGTATGAGCCTGAAGTTTGCATCGACGCAATGCCACGAAATGAAAAAAAAAAAAAAAAGTAATAATAATAATTCGTCACTGTATTTTCTCATTTTTTTTTCTCAATTTGCCGCTTGCCTTTTTTTCACGAATGGATTCGTAGAATAAACATGTGACGATTCATTTTTATATCATTTCGTGGCATTGCGTCGATGCAAACTTAAGGCTCATGTATATTTTTCATTTTGTCACGAGCGACTATCCATGAGGAATGATCTCTGAAGCGGATATTCCTTGACTCCGCATTCGTTCGCGAGCAGGTTCCATAACGAGAACAAGGAGAAAATGGAAAAAGGAAAGAGCGGAGAGGAATAGATCGATTTTAATCGGTGCGTCTGACCAAGCGCGGACTCGTACTACTGGATATTCATGTTTCGTTACGAGTCGTCGTTTCCATTACTTTACTATTTAGCCTTTCGATCGACGCGAGACTGGAAAAAAAAGGAGAGGCAAGGTATACAGAGGAGACTGGAACGGGATGATCCGTCTGACAAACTCCGACTCGTACTACTGCGTGCAAGAGAAACGAGGGCTCCTCATTTTCAATGCAATTATGTCCAACAATGAAGAAAGAAATATCGGGCCCGGGCGTATTGATCGATCGAAAGTAAAAGACGATAAAGTGTCGTTATAAAATAATTTATATTCGGCGAAGCAATGAATTAACTTGCCCGAGCAAATGGTCCGTCACTAATGCTAATTGGGAAAGGCAATAAAATAAATGGTTCTCGCTCGGTCATAACGGGCGATAGGGAACTTGGCATAAATCCTTTCATAGAGATTCACTCGCACAATCGGCCAATCATTCACTCTCCATTGGTTTAATCGTATTGACTAATTAGGACAAGTAAATTTAGCGCTGTGTTTGCAAAGTCACGTTCTCGACGCGCAGATAAAACTCCTCGCTCTTTTCATTCCCTGGAAAATTCATCTGACAAGCTTCTCTCTCGCCACTCATCAACACATTTGTTTAAATCTCTGTCATACATGCTCCGGGATACTCGGGTCTGTATACACTCGATATAACCGCTCGACCGAACGTACAAACCACCACGATCCACGGTTTAACGGATCATACATAGGAATGAAGCACAGACAGCGTACACGATCCTCTCTATCGGTCTCTCTCTCTCTCTCTCTCTGGGCTAGCGCTCAAATCCAATGGGGATAGAAACGTTATGGGGGTGTGAGTAAATTAGATAGCGATTAAATCAGCCGGGGATTAAACCTCAAAAGCCGACAGATGCCCGCGTGACATTTTACGCTTCGTACACAACTACTCGACCTCGTGTTGTATAGCAGAATCAAGAGGTGTGTTACCCAGCTCTCGTGCTCCTCCTGCGCTCTCTATCGAATTCAAACAGAGAGAGAGAGAGAGAGAGAGAGAGAGAGAGAGAGAGAGAGGGAGGAAGAGAGGAGGATACATTTCGCGATATCCGTTGGGACTTTCCTGCCTTGGCTGGGCTTTGCCAAGCGGAGAATTCTCAAACTGGACCGTACACGATTTTGTACTTTGCAACGCGTCGATCGGCGACCGAATTTTCACTGTTTCTTTCTTTTCATTCGATTGTCACCAATTAATTCACAACTCCATGAGCAATACCAATTTGACGGGCTTTACAAATCGGCAGGGAAATAACCCCATGAGTTACTGTGCATGGAATATTTTGTGGGAATATTATAAACTCCATAATGTGAGAAAACAGTTTATTTATAATAAAGAAATATATTTAGTTGGTAATTTTACTCAAAAATTCATGAACTGTCACTAAATTTGTTAATGGTCAAAAAATGTCTTTCTTATCACGATCTGGTTTCATAGACATAGGCATCACCCTTGAAGGTAATGATTCGTTCGATCGCTTCTTTATTAACTAATTAACAAATGTTTCTTTCAGACAATCGCGAGAAACTCAAATAAATGATTCATTAACTATTGGAAAACATTTATTTCGCCGTATCCAACTTAACATTCGTTAGCAGTTAACAAATCCTGGTACATATAAATGAATCGTTTTCTCAGTGTAGATTTCTGGGGAGCAGTAAATTATCGAGAAACAAAGTGAAAAGTCGATTATAACTGTTTGCCTCAACTTTCAACCTTCCGAGTACACACTGAGTCATATTGACCCCAGCGATTTTCCTTCACCGCCGATTGTTTCGCATTGAATGGCAATTAATGATCAGGTCTTCAATTTACAGAAAAAAAAAAACAAACATACAAAAGCATATTCATCGGAAAACCACAGTTTGCTATATACTCGGGTCAAATTGACCCAATTTGCACTTATAGGATGTACATATATATATTTTTGCGCATAAAAACAAATTCTTTGTTGAAATGGAATAGACGAAAAGTTAAAAAAATGATAAGAAGGGGAATAGGAAGCAAAAGACTGCGAGGGATGAAAGAGAAAAGATAAAAGTCAAGGGTTTTTGCAGAGAATTTGTGTTCGAGTGGAGGTCGTGGGTTTGTTGCGATTAGCCACAACTTCGGGAATCTCGTTTTAATCTCGTTTTGACCGCTTATTTTGGCTGCGGTCCATTAATTATTAGGTCCTTAATAGAATGAATCGTTTTCTCAGTGTGGAAATAGTTGAAGGAAAAAAAATTGAAAAATCTATAGCTGTTCATGGTTTTTGAGCTTTTGGGGAATTGGAGTTTTCTGCTTGTTCTCCGGTGGATTACAGTTCAAAGTAAATTCGTCAATACTCGCGTGGAGAATTGACGACGTTGAGGGTTTCGAAAAAAGTGGGAGGATCAGGTTTGGTCAAATGAGCTTTTCGCGGAGGATCAATGCTCCGGAGATTCTCTTGTGGCTGCTGGATATTTTTCTTTTTTTTTTTCTCGCACCAACGAGCGAGCTCTAAAAATTGCAATATCGATATGGAGAGGAAGGGTCATGAATGCCATGGCACACCCTCTCTGCCTGTAGTACCGGGAAAGGCGAAAAAAGGAGGAGAGGAAAATCCATTCACTCTTGCTCGTCTTCTCTCTCGTTCACTCTCTCCTCTGGCTCTCGTGCCCAGAGGGACCAGCAGTAAAAAACTTGCAATTCAATTTCGTGGCGAGCACTAACCCCCTCCCTTATTCGACAGCCTCCAACCGTTCGATCCTCCGTATCCTTTGCATCTCCAGCTTCCTCCTCTTTTCATCCGTCTATCGTTAAGTTTTGCATCCAATGCCAATAGCGAATCGGTGGCAAAGAAATTTGAAAAAAAAATTACGACTTTTTACAAAATGACGAAAAACATGTGCAAATTATAAACTCGCACAACGACTCCTCATTATTTTATCTCGCTGACGAAATCCCCTCGATCAGCACGCCCACATTTCTTCTTATTTATATTTTTCCTTTTTTCCCATCGCGGGCAAACTCGACGATCCAAGCAAAATAATGATGCACCAGCTTCACCGAATTCTCCATCTCTATCTGGCCCACCAATCGCGAAATTTATAGATTCCTCACACCTCCCCAGACTTTTCGTCAATTTCCATCGTTTGCGTTAAATTAATTTCAACCATTTCGTTATGCAGTATTAAGGTCTCCCGGATGGGAGACCTTAAGCTCTTCGATAATTAATCTCCTTAATTACGATGGCGAATCTTTTTTTTTCTCGGGGCAAATTTTTTTTTTAACCCTTAATAGTCACCCGGGAGAAATTTCACCCTAGCCGTTTTTCGATCGGCAGGATCTAATAGAAACTTCGAGAAAATGGAACTTGACACCCTCATGGTTGGTAATTTCTTGCAAAAAACGCAACTTTTTCTGCAATTTTTGTTTTGAGAATTTTTTTCTCATAGTAAGAATGACGTTAATTAATTAGAATTTTTATCGACCATAGTTAAGGATTCAAACTAACTTGCAGTATTTTTATTTTTTCTGTTTCGAGATTTTTTCATTTTTTTTCAACCCGTCAAATTGAGTCGGGCTCGACACACCCCCGAAGACTATTACGTCACAATCTTGAGATGTGACTAGTAAGGGTTAAGGTTGAAAATCATTTCCAGTTTCGTTGAAAACGCAAAAATGAATTTTCAAAAATAGGAAAATAAGTAAAATGATTTTTTGTTATAAAAAAAATGGATAAATTGGATTTTCAGAAAGGGTCAATGATCATTTTTTTGAATTATAATTTTTTTTTGTACTCGAAATACAAAATTTACAATTTTAACGATTCAAATGTTTTCTTTTCAAGTCTCGACTTGTCTCGAGAGGTAGAATCCAACAATTGAGGCGAACCCTATTTTTATATATTTTGCTGGAAAGAAGATAAATGAAAAGCTCGTCGGGATAGTTTCAGCAGGAAATTCGAGAATTTGTGTGGGTGTGTGAGGACGGAAATGGTGTTTGTCGTTGTGTCTCGATTACCGGGGCCAACTCGTTTCTCGAAGTATTCTGTATATAAGGGAGGCAAAAAGGGAGGGAGAGAGAGGAGATTGTTCATTGTCGTTGCTCCACTGTCAGGACAGAAGAGAGCGATTCGGTAACCGCAGCCAAAATAAGCGGTCAAAACGAGATTCCCGAAGTTGTGGCTAATCGCAACAAACCCACGACCTCCACTCGAACACAAATTCTCTGCAAAAACTTTTTAACTTTTCGTCTATTCCATTTTAACAAAGAATTCGTTTTTATGTGCAAAAAATATATATATATACATCCTATAAGTGCATATTGGGTCAATTTGACCCGAGTATTTAGCAAACCGTGGTTTTCCGATGAATATGCTTTTGTTAGTTTTTTTTTTTTTCTGTAAATTGAAGACCTGATCATTAATTGCGATTGAAAGCGAAACAATCGGCGGTGAGAGAAAATTGTTGGGGTCAATATGACCCAGTGTGTACTCGAAAGGTTAAAAGTTAAGGCGAATAGTTATAATCGACTTTGGACCTTGTTCCTCGACAATTCACAGCTCCCCAGAAATCTACACTGAGGAAACGATTGATTTATATGTACCAGGATTTGTTAACTGCTGACGAATGTAAAGTTGGATACGGCCAAATAAATGTTTTTGAATAGTTAATAAATCTTTTATTTGAGCTTCTCGCGATTGTCTGAAAGAAACATTTGTCAATAGTTAATAAGCAAATCATTTGATAAAACGTCACCTTTCTTGATAGCAAATGAATTTGATGACCATAAACATCTCCTGAGTTGAGGGAAATAGAAGCGATCGAACGAATCATTACCTTCAAGGGTGATGCCTATGTCTATGAAACCAGATCGTGATAAGAAAGACATTTTTTGAATGAATTTTTTAGTAAAAGTACCAACTAAATATATTTTTTATTCTCAATAAACTGTTTTCTCAGTGTATAGAGCTCTCAATATTCCCACAAAATATTCCATCCCCTGGAACTCATGGGCTTATTTTCCTGCCGATTTCTGAAGCCCCACAAATTCTTATTGCTCCTGGAGCTGCGAATTAATTCGAGACAATCGAATGAAAGAAAAAAAAAACAATGAAAATTCGGTCACTTCGGGTCTTCTCAAAAAAATGAATTTTTGATTAAAAGTACCAACTGAACGTATTTCTCTATTCTAAATAAACTGTTTTCTCAGTGGCAGTCGATTTTCGTCGTAGAGAGAATAATTTAAATGGGAATTAAGGGGGAGAAAATAATAAAGGGAAATTGGAGATCGAGAGGATAAGAGGACGATGGCAAACTTGAAAACGATAGCTTAGCTTCGATGCCTGTGTAACTGGACACACTTTTATCACTGTCTCATTCTCGCCTGAATTTGATGCCGGTATCGGGCGAGTCCCTTGCAAGAATTTTTATTTGGAGAGTCTCGTCTTTCTAGTAACAAAATCCGGGGGTGGCAGGAAGATTTACTTAGCGCCAGAGTCGGACAAATTGTATGTTGAGAGCGAGAGAGAGAGAAAAAAAAAAAAAATGTGGCAGCGAAGATGAATCGATGAAGGAAAACGTTGGGGAATGTTGGGAGCGTTGACGTGCAGCCGAAAAAAAGGCAAAATTTGCAACATCCTTTTATCTCCATCCAAGATGTCTGGGGATGTGACAATGAGAGGAGAAAAGGCGGGAGCGACGAGCGAGTCGTGCGAGAAGGCGAGCGAGGAAAAGAGAAAAGGAGAGCAAAAGTAACAGGAAAAGTTCTTGTTCGTATATCCTGTTCGTCTCATAAACGAGACACGGATAATCTTGAACTTGTGTCAGTTTCGCCTTGGCACTCGTATTGCCATTCTTAAGAGAAAAACTATTTTGTCCCTTTCTCGAGGTGGCTCAGACTATGCTGAGCGATAAGAAACTCTTTTGGACAATGAATATCTCTTCCTTTTATTTTTCACTTAATCAAAAGCTGGCTCTTGAGTAGCTGCTAAAAAAAAGTTGAATCGCAGCCTCTTGATTGAGGAGATTTTCATTGAGAAGTTTCAAGTTTTGACGTCGTCTCTGGGCAGGACATTCTTTTATTTCAATCTCGAAAATTTGGGCCAACGAGCCGGAACAATTGGATAATAACGTCAGCTCATTTTTGTCTCTTTCGGAAAATAAAAAGCTGCACATACGAAGGGATAAAAAGAGTCACGAGCAGAGAGAGCGAAGGGAAAATCTGTTTGTGCAAATTTGAATTTATCGCTCGGCTTTTTATCGCGAATAAAATGCACTCGCTCTCTGTACGGTAATTTGCAAACTTGCCAGAGTGTCACACGTTCCCTGCTTAAGGGCACAACTCGTGTATTACCCCCCCCCCCCCCCTCCCCCTGCCTCCTGACCCACGCTTCGTACCTCCCCAACAGCTTTTTTCACTCTCCCTCTGGCTCTTTCAGTTTCAACCCCCATCGTTGAACCCTCCGAGCCAGCAACATTTAGAAAGAAACTCAACTCCCGTACACTCATTTTTATGCTCGCTAACTCTACTCCTGTGGCAACCAGTCATTTACTCTTTAACCTTTTTATTCCCAAGCAACTCGCTCGAAAATTAAAACTTTTTTAGTCTCTACAAAATCGATTGCAAAGTGGCATTTCATGTTCTCATGAAATTCGAGCTTTTTCATAATTGCCTGTCAATTTCAATCAGTTGTTACATCCCGCGATTTTCGAGATTTTCTATCTTCGTCCACCGTTTTACTCATTGTCGAGTAATTCTGGGGAAAGAAGCTGGGCTGTACACCGGATATTATTAATCAACA
>JAPYYS010001533.1:0-17925 GCA_030522525.1 Campopleginae sp. 14b
TTGGGAAACGCGCTCCTTGCTGTGGAAGTGTCTTGTAGCGAGCTCGCTTGACTTTGACACTAGCGTAAATGTACTTGTCTCGAGTCCCTACCGCGACTCTTGATCCCTTTTTATATGCGCCCTGTATCCACGAGGAAAAGTTTCATTCGTGGGCTACCACATCGGGGGATCGCGTTTTTTTTATTGTTTTATTTTTTAACTCGGATCAAATTGCAAGTGTTACGGGAAAAGTTATATTAACTTACAAGTTACAGTCGCACAAATATCTGGCGAGGTTAGATTTACAGTCTGTCGGGTAAGTCATAGCCGCACGTGACCCGTCCACGATCATCCAACGCGGGGCGTCATTTTTTCGTTGTTCCCCGTTATGGGGAAAGAAGGACCTGATATTAAATTGAGGAAAAGTTGTTATTTACTTTTTCAGCTCGTACTATCGAATGAAGCGTAACGATCATCCTCGTGTCACATAGATCGTTAAAATTTAGGATCCGAGTGGATTCGCAAGGAAAATGGTGTCAAAGTTATGCCAAGAAGTGAACGTATGTCGAGTTTGCTCAAGTGCCTCAAGTTATATTAACAAGTTACACAACCTCGGGAATATCTACGAGTATAAAATGTCATGGTATTGGCTTTTTATGCCTAGTACGTTTCTGAGAGTGGATGGAGTAAAAAAGATCGTGGGCAGCACAAGAGACAAACCACGAAAAGAGAAATGCAAAGTATTCAGCTTTGGAAAAATTTTGTCTCTGTTGCGGGCTCGACTCTCTCGTTTCTTATTATCCCGTCACGTTTCACCCGTGTGTCCAGCAAATCTCGCAAGACGCATCAGGATTTTGTAGCGTGCACAATCTCGATGGAACCGAGAGAGAGAGAGAGAGAGAGAGAGAGAGAGAGAGAGAGAGAGGGAGAGACTAAAAGAAAAGAGGAGAGAATAGCTTTTCCTCTGGTAGTCACGGTTTTTCCACCTCTTGGAAAAGCTGAGACAGCAAAGCATACGCAGACAAGGAGACAGAGTGCTCGATGTGAAAGTTGAAGGAGAGAAAACGAGAAGAATGAGACCGGGGATGGCTTGATAAAATATTCTTCCTGCGTGAAGAGCATTAACTCTAGCACACAGAAATCTCGTCCGGCACATCGTCAACGCGATCATTCGTCATTCTCCTAAAGTTTGCTCACCCACGTCCCCTCTTCCTCTCTCTCTCTCTCTCTCTGCGCCTTATAATAACGAAAAGTGGGTTGCGAAGCCAACCAGAGGACGAGCAAATAGAAAAATATACTTTAATGCGCCATCTACGTCCATACTATATTTTTTTCGAAACGTATATTATACGCACCATAGTTTCCTAAAAGATCAACCTCTGTCACCGCTTTTTTCACTGTAACCCGCTGAAAAATCGTGACGCAACTTCATCCAGAGCTCTCTCGTCATTTACCAGACATTTAAGCATCAAGGGCTCACGCGAATGATTTATTAGACTTGCCCAAGAATGACGAATCGCTTCGAAAAACACGATCCTTACTTTTGCAGACAAAACTTATTTATTTCCATCTGGAAATCATATTTTGGTCACGTGTACCCACCAAAACAAAATTCCTTTCGCGATACCCATTTATTCTGTCCCACTAATTCCATTGAACCAAACCATTTTGTTCCCTTCCATCCAAATCTCATCTCGAATTGGACCGGAACTAAAAATCATATTTCCGGTCTCAAGATGAGCGATCAGTCACTATCTCGGCACTGTGAGTGCGAGAGAGATAACTGCAATTTTCGAAATTCAATATTTTCGACACGGTTTGTTCAATTATAAAGAAAGTCCCTGGTCAACCAATTTTTGCCATCGTTCCGCGTTCACTAACAACGAAAACATTTTATTTCGATAATTGGAGCTTCACTGAGAAATGGATTTATTTATATGGACCAGGATAATCAATCATTCATTTGAGCCTCAGGGCATTTGTTAATAGTTAATAAATGGATCATTTCATAAAACGTAACCTTTGTTGATAGCAAATGAATTGGATGGTCATGAACATTTACTAAGTTAAGAACGTTGAAAAAATTTTTTTTGCACATAATTAATTACAGGTTTTGGCCCATCAGAACTTTCCAACGGGGCATTAAGTATATATGTCAAAATCTGCCAAAAAACATTATTATGAATAAAGCCGATAAAAGTTTGCTTAACTGGAGGAAAAGAAGATGAAAAACGGAATGTCGATGCAAATAGAGCGGAAGGTAGAGTAAGGATCCGAGGTTAGTATAGATTTTTGTGTGTGTGTTTTTTTTATTTTTATTTTATAGAGAACATGCTGGGAGCCGATTTAGCTACGATGACATGGTATATGTTGGCGTATATAACGGCAACTCGATATCCGATACGACGACGCGTTTACGAATCACATCACGAGACCGTACAGCAGTTTCTATATCCGAGTGATACAATTTGGATTATTTATTATTATATTGTAGAAACATCCTGTGACCTAATCTGAATAATGATGACGATCGACCGGTGCAGCTATTTTTGTTTTTTGTTTCACCGAAATCGGAAACGCGTATTTCATTTTTCAAGAACTAACTGGTTAGGGAAAGGGACTTGGAATTTTATGCAGAAGCGTAACGAGGATTTGATGTCAAATGAATATATAAATCTGATTGTAATGAAAGCGTGATAATTGTTGGAAATTGTCAAAGTTGAATCACCTGGACATTTATATGGAATTTGATATTACGATCAATCACGAATGACCATTAAACGAGCAGGATTTTAATTGTCATACTGATTTATATCGAAGATTCACGCCGACCTTATCCGAGCCGTGTCGTAAAAACATGTTATCATATATCTCAATGGATCGTGGTTGATCCTCGGTGCGAAAGATGGCGTTGGCTGGCACGTTGTACTTCGAATTCCGACGAAACGGAACTCGAGCCGAAGATTAAATAAAAATCGTAAAATTTGCGGAAATTATCGACAGGCTTTTTTTTGAAACCTTCAAAATGCTGTACAATTTGTATTTTTTCGGCTATTCCAACAAAATTATCAGAGAATGAAGAACTTGTATGGATTAACATCTGTGCACAACGGGAGCCATGTAGCTCAAACCGTTCTCGAGTTATAAATGTTTGAGTCTTACAGTGTCATAAAACACACACACACACACATCCGGACCCTTTTTGTAAATATGATTTTTCGATGTTTTGGGACATTTTCAGCTTGAGCTGTTTTTATAACGCTATAGATACGCTTATAAATAATAAGCGTATCTATTGTTAGACGTTTCTCGGCATTTTGTCTCTTCGAAAAATTACAGCGCCTCTTACAGCAATTTACCTATTTTTCTTTCTTTGGCAAAAGTGATCGGAATTTACTTCAAGAAATAAAATAAAAATGCGAACGGTGCGCGAATGAGTTGGGAAAAGGATGGAAAAGTAGAAATATAAAAAAAAAAAACGCTCTCCGAGATTGGAATTGGAGATTGGAAGTTAAAAAGTGTAACACTCGAAAGAGGCCGGCAATATCGGCGATGAAAGTAGTTTCTCATTAATTAGCGTGTGTAACATTTGAGACGGATCGTGGCCAGTAAAGGAGCGAATAATAATTGAAGATAGTAACGAAAGCAAAGGACATCAAAGGTGGAGATTATATAGGCGTCGTAGACGTTGCGGACATGTAGTGTCGAACCGGCACTTGGAATTGGCACTAGCACATCTGCAAAACGACAAGGACGTATAGAGCCGGACATGGTGCTAGTTCAATGCCAGATTCCTGTTACATTTTCCCTGTCGTTTAATGTTTAATGGGCCCCGCTAATGGCATTCGCCAGAAATTGGGTTTGGACTTTACGAGCTCGAGGATATGTGTGGTCTTAGGGAAGAGAGCAAAAAGATGGAGAGAAAATGGCTCGTCGGGACACGAGCAGTCTCGTCGCCAAGGTGTAACCTTAATACACTTCCTCGACGAGCAATTTCGTGACGTTCCGTGAGCTTATCCTATACTTCGAATACTACTTCCTTACTGCCTTGTCCAGTAAAAGATTTAGCCTTTCCCTACTATATCCTCGCAACTCTTGTTGCAGTCTCGAGATGTTATTAGTCCCACATACAGATCCTTCCGCAATCTCGTTACGGAAATTCTTTAATTAATCAACCGAATAAAAAGTCAGGGAGTAAAGATCCTCAGTCCTGGCTAAATTCTATCTTTACGACCACCATCTTTACTTTCGTTATTTCATTTTAGAGCTCTTTGTCAACAGCCTCGTGCATGGGGATTTATTCGGTACCTTTGACGTCCTATACTATTTTCTCGTAACAAATTTATTCGAGGAAAATGAGTTTCCGCGTCTTTTTCGTTCGACAAATTCAATTACATTTTAGTAAATATAGAAAATTTTCTTAGGAAATGCTTTGATGCAATTGGAAAAAAAATGGAATGGAACGATGGAAAAATAAGATAAATTAATTTTTCATCGATTCTATTTCGATTAATTTGTTTTACACAAAAATCTATTTTTAGCAAAATAATAAACGTGTTTCATATCAAATTCTGGTCGCTGGTAGCGAATATTTTGATTCAATTTGAAAATATGGGATGAAACGATGGAAAAATAGGATAAATAATGGATTTTTCATCGATTCATTTAATCATTAATCCAATTAATTTGTTTTACACTTAAATATATTTTGAGCAAAATAAAAAATGTGTTTCTTAATAAGTTCTTGCTGCTAGCATAGGGAAAGACTGTCCGTTACTTTCAGTCACGAGTCTCGTTACAAGCCCAGCGGGTTCCCTAGCCATGGGTATCTTTTGGGGCAAACATTAACGCACGAGGTGAACCATCTTTCATCGCCATCGGCCGTCTTCAAGGAGCAACCGAGTGGTCTACATGTTTGCGGCAATTTATTGACCTTGCATTCACCAAAAGGTTTCTTCTCGTCCAGTGATTTTGGGTTTTTAATCCACTCGATGGTTTTATTCACCGTCATGAAATAAACATCCGGTAATTTTAGTGCGTAGTCGACGAAGCTTGAGGGAAAAAATTCAATGTCAAGTCTCGTCAATTTTCGTGAATTTTTTTACGAAATATTTTTTTTTCACAGGAATCCAAGTGATTTCTGGATCTTCCTTAGAGCTCGTACTCACTTGGCGTAGGCCTGAAAATTTGCTGGATTACGAAGGAACCAAGCTGCGTGCATGAAGATTGGAAATGGTGCGCGATTCGTTTTGTAATGACGATCAAACTGTTGGATGATCCATTGCGTTATGGAGGCAGCATCTTTCGGTCTGGAAAGGACAGCACGGATCGTTCACTTTACCAGACAGAATCGTCACAATTTCCAAGTCATTTTTGACAGTAAATTTCGTAATTTTTGTAATACTGATCGAAAATATGGAATAAAAATATTTCGGAAAATTGCGACTCTTTAATCTTTTCAGGTATTTTCAACGACCGAAAACTTTTTGTCCTGCGAATTGATCCTGTTATTATTTCGAACATGGCTACGCTGTGCAGTAGGTATTGGATATTCGGGCCCAGACACACATAGAAAATGAATGAAGTGTTGAAATAATTCGGGCGTAAAAATCTTTCTGTTTCATTACTCGACGTCGTGGATGAATTTGTAAAAGGACGCGAGGCTGACTCGTCTCTTGATAAATTCACGGGAATCAAGCGATTTGCTATATAGCATAGAGAACCATTGGCGCATCCAATCATCCTGTCTTTCACTATCTCGCCTCTATATACGTTATATTTCATTCGCGAAACGTGTTCCCGTCCATTGTATTCCCGCTCGGCTTACCCAATTCCGTTCTCCCTTCGGATTATCGAAATTGGGCCGAAAACACACGAGAAGCAATAACGAGAGCTGGTTTATACGCTTCGACAGCAGATTCGGCGATTCTTTCGCCTCGAGTCCCAATCGACGCCGACCAGATTATAATCCTGCTCCGACAAATTCGTTGCCAACAAAAAAATCCCTACCAACTACGCCACTCAATTGCCCCAATTAGCGAGACGCAATTCTTCCTTCCGTACTCAGATCTTCGATATGTAAGACAATTTATGGACTTTCTGTCACGATCGGTTCTATTATTTCGCATATTTCACTCAATTTTGTGCCGAACGCGACGTCAATTTTCGTCATTAATTCTATTTAAAATAGTTTTTTTTTCTAATTTTTTCATTTGTAAATATATTTTCGCGCCTTATCGAAAAAAAAATCGATTTTTTTTCTTCACGAAATACAGAAACGCAGCTATGATCCCTCGGGGATATATTTCCCTCGGGGAAACAAAAAATGTAAAATATTATGGTCAACGATGTTGAACCGCCGATTATCACGTGAATGACGGCCTGTTGGTTCATTAAGCTCGATCACGTCACTCGAAACTGACGAAAAGATTGATTCGTTCGATCTACGAACCCGCTAAAATGGAGATGAACTAATTTTATTATTGTTAAATCAATTGATTGTTGGACGCGACCATTCCAGGCTTTGGGTCCCGAGGAATTTATATCGTGGAAAGAACAGGCTTCCGATTATATAACGCGACGGTAATTTGCCAATTTTAATTCTCATGAAAACTGAATATATCGGTACTTATCAAAGCTGAAGTTTGCAACGTTGCAATTGAACGGAAAATATTAATTTTCGTTGCATTTCAACGATGCAAACTTCGAGCTCGTCCAGATACTTACATATTGACACACGAGTCGACCATACTACAGCTGATGTTTTTTTGATCGAACCACATGACCATGGGCACTTCCCAGATGCCGGGAAAGCTGGATGATGGGCAAGGTTCAATCTGGCAGTCTTGATAAGTAGCGTATTCCAATGTATAAGGCCATAAGGGAGGATCGACGTAAGCTTTCGTTGGTAAAGTACTATCGTACGATAGGCCGAGTTCTTGCATTCCCCGAAAACTCACGTCGCCCGATGGCTGAAGGAACGGAATTCTCATTCCGCGCATTTCGCTCAAAGGGATCAGTCCGAAGTGATTGGCCATTGTTCTCATGTCGCCGAATTCTGCTTTGAAATCCGTCAGATTGATATTGCGCCAGTATCCTTCGATCTGTGCGTCGTGTCTGTATCGAGAAAAATCGTCTACAATTTGCTCAGAAATGTTGCATACGGATCGGCGATACTTACGTCACAGAATGCAACGCGATCTCGTGACCCCTCGACCAGAGATCGAAAACTTTTGAATAGTCTGTGTACTCGTGGGACAAAAAGTGCGTGACGCCTATTGGACATCCGTCAGGATTTTTCCGTCCAAAAATAGCTTTGCTGAACAAATTATACGTTACGGGGTTGACGGCATCGTCGAACGATGACATAATGATCTGCGGAACGTTCCGAAGTGAAAATGTGCCAAAATATCGTTTCTGCGGCGAAATAATTCGTCAAAAAAAAACCGAACTTTATATTTTTTTTTTTGTGTTTTTTTTTTCACCTGTGGAATTTTGGCCGTAGGTATGGAACTTCCGCTGGTCGTCGTGCTGCACTTGCACTCTGGAAGCTTACACGTTGACTCAAGACATGGTTGAGCCAATTGCGAGCTTGCAATTGCCACCAAAAGGCTCAAGCCTACGAGCACGGTAGTTGCGTGAACTGCCATTTTACAGCGATATGACAAGTCACACTTTGCACTGTCGTCGTGATTCCTAGACCTCTGGCTCGTTCTTGAACGAGTCGGCTTCAATTTATAGAATCCACTTTTTTCATGCACTTCCCCACGGTTATCGCAGCAGATTTTCTATAAAGATAAATAATCTTTCTTGTCATGTTGCACGTCCGGTACAATCTTGTTGTCTCGTAAACACGGACGTGATTTTTACTTTGGTGTTTTTTGTTCGCTATAGCGAATCAATGAAGATTTCGCTTCGTTTTTCTTGGAAATGACAATTATCGATCTTATCTTATCGGGGTGTTGTGAGTAAACATTCTGACGCATTGATCATCTCAAGTAGAAACATTTTTTCTGCTTTTTTTTTCATAATTTTCTCAATTTTTATGATTTCTTTTTTTTTTTTATCGTCCGCGTCGCTTTTTCAGTCAAAATTTTCTCTCGCGATTCCGCGGAACTGCAACATTCGTTTTATTTATTTATTACCGTCGACGCTATTCAGGCCCACGTCAAATCTTTGTGTCCTGCTCCCAGGAGGATTGACGATCTTGAAGACGCGTTATCCTAGCGTCACAGTGGAACAAGTCGAGCTTGGTCAGACGCGGATGCATGTATGCAGATCCCGAGACGTGACCTCGATCCACTGCTCAACGCGGGTTTAAATTTACTCGAGAGTAGAATCCTTCATAGGAACTTCACATTTCTCGTTCGCTACGTGTACATTTTGGAGTTTGTATCGCTGGAATGCAGCGACGCAGAATTCGGACGAAAATTCTGGGTTTTTTTTTCAGCAGACCTCATAATTATCATTCGGCCCAATAGCAATATGATTGGTTCTTATGATTCGAGGCCGAAAGCCAAATTATTGCTTCTATATTGTACGAAATAAAATTTCCTTGCGATGAAAATTGATGTTGACATTGAATTTACTCGATATTTTGTAAATAAGTTTACAGGACAGTGGAATTGGTTTTGTTTTTAATGATCGTGGGCATTTTGAGTTGGTATATTGAGGGAAATAAACTGGAATAAGAAAAGACAATATAATATTATTCGATCGAAAAGTTATTTCACCCTTGACTACCGTTTTTCATTTAACTTGCACATGCTTTTTCACTTCTCTCTATGTATTTCGTTCGGAATGGAAGCGCTTTTTCTCCGATTCTTGTCCCAACGTCCTTGTAAGTTCAATATATAGAGAGTGGATGGTGGAGAGCGCGTCGAAGGGTGGACTTGGACAGGGAGGATGGAGAAGGAGAAAATCGCTAGCACAAGCCGCACCTCGACGTGTACTAAAACAAAATTGTTCTTGCTGAATATTTTATCCCGTCTGGCTTCTCTCCTGCGCCTTTCTATCTCCCTCTTATTCTCGTCCTAAACACGAGCAACGAGCCTTCCCCCCTCATCCCCTGCTGTTCACCTTGGCCCTACACCTCAATCGTTTCCAGGGCTGACCCATCCCCTTTATAGCTCAGCGAACACAACATCAGGTCCGGAGGGCTGTGGCACAACCGCGCATCAAAAGGACCTCTTTCGAGTCTCGGGTCTTGTCGATCGAATTACGCCCGGTGCACCCAAACCTCTTACTTTTTATTTTCTTCCTGCTTCCACTACTTTCTTTCTCCAGCTCATCGTATACATGACCCCGACCAAACTCTACCATTTTATCGAAATATTCCGCTTTGTATTCTAAACATCTTTTTCAAATAGAAACCTTTTCCCCCCTCCTAATCACGTGCGTTTGCAAAGTGCCAATTCGTTTTTCCTATCTTGGCTCAAACTTTCTCCAAAATATTACGACTTTCGCTTTCTCATAGAAGAAGCTCTGTGACGGTGAAATTTTTTTTTTTTCCAAATTCAATTTCCACGTGCTCAAAATGTCCTAAAACATCGAAAATTCATAACTAGAAAAAATTTTCGGATCTGTGGGTGTGTGTGTGTGTATTTTATGGCACTATAAAATTCAAACGATCATAACTCGGGAACGATTTCAGCTACAGAGCTCCCATTCAGCACAGATGTTAATGCATACAAGCTCTTTATTCTATGACAATTTTATTGGAATTACTAATAAAATACGAATTGTACAGCATTTTGAAATTTCCAAAAAAAGTCTGTCGACGCTCTAATTTGCGCTAATTTTCCGATTTATTGCTAATTTTTTTTTTATTAATCAAGTATCGAAAAAGGAAAGTTGGTATTTAATTTGCTGAATTTCTTTCGAAATTTGCGAAAATCTGAGTTTTGGAAAAACCGTCCATCCACATTAATTTTTGCAAATTTGTACAATTTTGTGTACAAGTTTATACTTCCTGTTTACTTTCTAGAAAAGTTGTTAAAATTATATAATTCAAATAGAAATATAAAAAAAAATGCAAATTGCTTCCTCAAGATGCTCAAGATACAGGATGCTCGAAGCTTCCGCTATGAGGCAGCCAAAAAATTTGTTTTTTCTTTTAATTTTTGAATTTTTTTAAGCCATTTTGAAGCTTCAATTACCCAGCGAAGGAGTCAAGCCACAGGGCTTGCCGAAAGGCACAATTTAAAAATCTTGAAATATAGCGAGCAAAATATACATTGAGAGAATTTTGTCTGCGTGTGATCCGGAATAATTGTCGGTATAAAATAGACCACGAGTATTATTAACTCTAGAAGCTGTGTCCCATTTTTTTCACCATCGAACGCATGACCTGGTGGTTATCAAGCTCGTATACTTTTTTTTTTTTTTTTTAGTCATAAAATCGTTTCTATACAGAGACAAGGAGACTCGTCAGCGCGCAAGTGAATCTCTTCGTTTTTCAAGCAGCGAATGAAGCGATGTACGAGAAATTGAATTTCATAACAGTTCGGTTGAGGTAAAACTCATTTTAAAATAGAGATGGAAAATATGAAGAAAGAGCTGATTTTGCGAGGATTCATCGGCAGGATCTGCGGCCATTAGTTCAGGGATCGAAAATAATTAAATGAGAAGATTATTAAAAGTTTGTAGTCGATCGATTTCAGTAGCGTGCATTTCTGTCGATAATTTCAATCATGCCGAAGTTCGCAACGTTGGTACGCAACGAAATATATTTATTTTCATCGATCATTTGTTCAATTTTCAAAATGATCCAAATTTTTCGAGCCGATATATTTTTCGGGGCCAAAAACCGATCGTTTTATCATAACAATTAAACAATGAGCTTTGTCAAAGAAAAAAACGGATTTGCAAACTTCAACATGATTAATTTCATTCTGTGCGAGTTTCTATCGATAAAAACTGAATTCTAAGAAAAAAAAAGAAACGCCAATTGAAATATATTTGTTTTGTTTCCTTTCGCTCTCCGAGCAGGGGAAACTTTTTGTTTCACACCGACGGAGCTCCGGGTTAAGACTCCCTAGAGAATACGTTTTATACGTAGTGAGGGTTGAAAACTCGAAGGGTTCAACGGACACAAAAAAAACATGTGAAATACTCGCCGCAAAATACTTCGAGTTCTCCATTAGAGTCATATCGATATCTCCCTCCCTCTCTCTCTCTCGGTTCTTCATCGAAATTAATTATCCCTGTCCTTCATTCAATCTCCTGTCTTTTTTTTTTTTTTTTCAACAGCAGCTCTTCGAAGAGCGTGTGTCAGCGAGTACATATAACGATATGAAGAGACGAAGCAATAGAATTGGAATGAGCGTGACAACGTGACATTCGCAATGGGCAAAATGTTATCGTGATATGTTTGCCAAGGGTGGTTATTCGTGGGAATGAGAAAAGCTCGTAATCATAACTACCGCGCCGGCACTTTTATCCACTAGATACTGCACAGCCCGTTCTACATTTCCCTTTTTCAATACACACATATACTCCAAACATTGGGTTTGCTCGTGCTAGGCGGAGATGAGCACGATTATGTAGTAAAAATCAATTGGCTATTATTTTCTAACGAAGCAATTACGACTCTTCTTGAAAAACGTGTGTTAACATTTTATTTGTTAAATAGCAATCAACTCGACGTCAGTCCAAATGGTCCCAGTAAAAAATTCATAATATGAGGATTTTTCATGCATATGGATTAAAATGACATTCAAGTTTACATCGTTGGAGTCCAATGGGAAATATTTCATCCATTCAACATTTTTGGGATCGCCTTTATAAGAAGTTGGCGATGTTGGCGTCCAACAAAAAAAAAAGAAGTTTTTCTGCTAATTATTTATTGAATTTAAAAAACCATGACAATTTTCGTACTGGTTGGGTTTTTGGAGGCTTAAAAAAAATCGTTGTGTCCTCGCTAAATATTGCTCAAGAATCTTGAGATTTGTCTGAGGGAAAGTGAAATCTCGTTGGATTTCAACGTTGCAAACTGCAACACGGTCTTAGAATTTTTTCACATCCAATTATTCATTTGCAAAAATTGTCGCAAACCGACACAGCAGAAAAATAAATGATCATCAATTAATAAATTCCGTTGCATACGAACGATGCAAACTTCAACAACATGAATAGCATTAAAAAATGGAGGTCATGCGAGCTTGAGTGAAATCGAGGCTAGCTTGAGCTATTAACGATCACGGTAATTATATAATTGAGTAAAAACTGTCACGAAGTCATAATTCTATGAATATTCTATATGCAGTCAAGTTTTTCTTCTTTAATCTTTTAATTCGAATCTCTCATAGCGGATTCGAGATTATCTCTCTGAAAAATCTTGATTAAAAGTGTGTTAATATTCCAGCGAGTTGGGAACACGCTTAAATGTCAAATGAATCGAGGCAACAGTAACTTTTTATAGAAAAATTCGTTGCCGGTCGTTACTCCATGGTTTCGCGTCCATAAAAATAAAAAAATAAAATGAAATAAAAAAAAAACGAAGGGATTTCAAACGAGCTTCATTATTGCAGACTGTGTCGACTAAGCGGTCATGCAGGAGACTCGCTATTGGATTTTAAAGGTTTAAACGAGAAAGCATAATGTTAAGGGGGTTATGTGCAATAATAGGAGAAATAATTCGTAGTGCATATATGCAGTAGCGAGAAGAACAGCATAGGGTACAGTAATACAAAGTGCAGGATGCATCGACCCATGTTGGGGGTTTAGCTAGGACGAAAGGAAGCAATGCGGAAGCATTGCGGCGCCAAGGTGTCTGGTAAGTCGCGTGAGACGCCATAGAGCCTATCCAACATTCGGGCACGAGCGCAACGACAACGGTGGCGGCGACGACGACGACGACGACGACGACGACGACGATGATTGCGAGAGTAAAACGTGGAAGGTTTATGCTCGCAACGTTTGACGTCTTTCGCCAAGATATTGGCTCGGCGATTCTTGTTTTCTGCACAATAATCCGCCCTTCGTCACCTCGTCCTTCAACCTTTCCAACACTCGTCATAATTAGAGCTAAATTGAGAATCGTATGTCTAGCCTTAGTAACGGATATTGGTGATAAAATAGATACGTGGACTGGGTGCAGAGCGAGAAACAGGGAATATTGTATGGGGAATCGCTTGCAAGAAGAATCAACGACTACGAGCGACTGCAACGCCCAGCGTTTCGCCCCATATCGTCGTCCAGTCTTGAAGGCAGACTCCGATAACGACCACACGACGATGAGTAAGCGAACAATCCATATTTCTATGTATACCTGGCGCTGGAGATACTATAGCCAGTCTTTCTCAGCGGAAAAACTCGTCGCATCAAAAGTCACTCGCCCCTTTGTCGCCTCATGTATATGTACAACAATCTGTACAACGAAAATTTGTTCGTTCGTTACGAAATTTCCACGGAAATGATACTCGCATTATAAATATTTTATTTAAGGCCTGCCACCAAAACCGCCTGTCCAAGCAATCAGATGACAACAAAAAGTACAAATGATCATTTTGAAAATTATTTAAAAACCACGAAATTTTTTTTTTCAATTTTTCATCAACATACTAGTCGAATAATTTGAGTTTGAAATATGCAAAAGATGTACCTATATATATCTGAATCCTATGCTTGTGCATGTGAACTCTTGTGTTCAATAACTCGAGAACTATGCAGGAAAAAAATCTTATAAAATGTATATATTCATATTTGATAAAAAAGAGCAATGCTCACAAAATTTCATCAAATGCTAATAATTTCCAATATTTCTATGCCTTTAACATGGCAATATTGTTGTGTGTAGCCACTCTCCTTAATTTTTTGGTACTAGGGACGAGAGAGTACGTCTAAGAAAGTTTCCATCGGGTGTTTCGGAGCATAATTTGTGACAACATCGTAAACGATAGTGTTAATAAGAAAATCAAAGAGAAATGAAGTTTGTGGAGTGTCGATAAAGTGTGATCGTTATCGCGTGCAGTATAGAGTTGATTTTCCTTATCGTTTTCTTTTTATACGACAGAAGAGCGAGTAAAAAGTCATGTTCACAACAACATTGGCTTGTACGTAGTTGTAGAAAAATACATATTGATAGATATAGAGAGGAGGCTCGATAGTGGGATAGCCTTGAGGGTTCGGGTGCGGAGCGAAGTCTTTCGCGTTCGGGAAGAAAGCCTGTGATGAGGCTGCGTAGTGAGGCTGACCCCGTGGATCTGTGGGAGTTTTATCGGTAGAGAAGAGGTCGGGGAGGCCGGAGAGGAGGTTCAGGATCATGCGGCGGTTAAAGGGCCCGACCTTAGCAGGCTCTCCCTCTGGATTCTCGCCTCAGGGGTGAATTACTATCGTCTCGTCTTTCTCTTTACCACACGCGAACCTCCTCCTCCCTCCCTCTCAACGCGACTTTATATCCTGGTCATCGTGAGAGGATGCGGTGTCGGCACATGCTATATATATATGTATTACGGTACAGCGTCTTTCGCCACAGGTAACGAAACGAGGGTCATGGTTCGCTATAGCGGAAAGGGCAGTTTTATCACCGGTAAGAGAGCGCGTGAAGCTCCAACCGTATCTCCTCTCTGCATTCTCTTTTGCCACTTACCTTCATGTCCGGAGCAGAGAAGGACTTTGGGTGGTCTGCGACGAAAAAAGGCTCTTTGGATGGCATTGCGTGGCGTGGTAAACGCATGGCCAGGGTCGAATCAACCCTTTTTGTGAATTTGTATTTTTTTTTTTTTTTAATATATATATATTTTTTTTCAATTTTTTTACAAATTGAAATTGAGAAATTCAGGCAGTGCAGGAAATCGCGGGCCATTTAACTTCGGATTTCTCACAGACTATTAGCGAAAAACATAATGATTTTTGTATAGAAAAAGAATGGTCGAAAAATTGGAGTAAGCTTTTGGTATACACGCGCTGATGCAACTACTCTCGATGGACATGATAACAGCTCTCGGTTCGTCAAAGAACTCGAATGTGTTTTATACACACAGTTCAAAATTACGAGCTTCCCCTCGTCCAATCGCCCGGTGATTTCATATACATTTAACGACAAAGCAGAACTCTAACACGCACAATGACATAGCATTCGGAATTGTTTCGTTTTGAGCCTCTTCAAAGGAAAACCACGGTGACAATGTTTGTATTCATTGATGCTAATGGTTGTCGAGTTTATTGGCGTCTCTCGTACCTCGAATGATGAATATTCCAACTATTGAAATACCCTATTGAATAACCGATTGAATGCCAAATCACTGTGATATTTGTAACAAACAAATACAATAAATATGTGTCAATACTCCACCCTAAATACTGGGGTATAAAACAACCCCAGACGACTTTAAATCTCTTTCTCTCTTCGTTCTCCTTTTTATAATCGTTTCACCGCATTTTTGACTAATTTTTAGACTCCAAGCAAAATTGCTCCCAGCCCACGTGATATTCTGTATTTAAAAACGAAAAGAATGAGCCCTAGTTGAATCCTTTTCGTTGAATTTTACCGGAGATATGAATTTTTCAAAATTGGGGTCATTCAGACCCCAGGTTACCGCAATAGGTAAAAAAAAAAGAAAAGATTATCACGTTAGGATTGATGATTCGACAACTTTGAATGAATCGCAGCAAAAGTATCTAATTAATGAAAATGACAGCTGTGCACTATTTTTCAATCTCGGAAAAGCGCCGAAATCTCGCATGCCGATCGTTCGATCGTGATTTTTGCACGATAGTCGCTTGCATGCGCTTCACCAGACATGTTCTTACTATTATCGCTAACTCATTGATATTGCTTTCCATTGGTACACAGACTTTGTGCAAACATATCTGAAGCACAAATCACGGCTATAACATATTCTTCGGGAGTATTCAGTCAAATGATATTCTGGCAATGTCATAGCTCCATCGGAGTATGTTAAAGGGAATACGAAGCTGAGATGCGTCGAAGCCTGATAGGTTGGGCATCTGGTAAAGAATAAAGATGATGAGAGCTTCCCCGATGGTACGTTCTCCAACATTATCATATGAATATGTTCCTTCTCTTTTTCCTTCTTCGGCTTTTACAATGCAAACGGAAAAGTGCTCATCGTACGTATGTTATCGCGTATATGTTCGATAACCAGAAGAGCCAGGGCTACGATGATGAGGACGATGAGCTTTTCTCTCGGTTATCAGTTTCATAGCTTCTGGTTGCTCGATGCACCTGATTTCGACGCGAGTCTCTTCCATTCCCTTTTTCTTCCTCATTTTCTCTTTTCTCTTCTTTTTCATCTCTTCATCTTTGTCATTTTTCTTGTGCTTTTTCACGCTCACTCTCGCTTACTCATCTCTTCCGAACGTTCATTTCTCCACGCTCCATCGGATCAAATATTGGCAACGCCCTCGGGTATATATGCCCTTGCATATCCTTCGACGTTTTGCCTTGCAAAAGCCCGCTCATTCCCTTGTCTCTCTTCTAACATCTAGATAGACGACGATAACTTCTAGCTCGCTAATTTTATGAGATTTCTTTCTTTGACCGATCAGCGAAATCGATTACGTTCTATGTGCCACGACCTACGCCGAGCCTTTCTGCACCCCGCCGTTGCATTCACCAAGAAACCATTCATTTCACCAATGACTACGAGAACAGCCAAGACGAGATGAGGCATCCCATTATATCGACCGTATTTATGTAATGGACGAAGTCGCACAAATTACCAAGAAAATTATTCTTGTAGACGCTTATTGGCATCAATAACAGGGAACCCTAACATTTCAATTTCGACCAAATTAATATTGAAGCTTTTATATATATATATTTTTTTTCCATTTCTGTCCTTTCTCTCATTTTCTCTTGCAGATCGCGAGAAATGGAAGGAAATATCCATTTTGGAGCTTCGTAATTACTGAGTTATTCATTTTTATGCTAGAGGCCACAATTCTTCACCAGCATTTCATAGGGCAATTAACACACTGGGTATCGTCTACAATCTACTATCTTTTTCGATCCAGAATTCTTCACAGTAGAATAGCATCCCATTATTTATATGATTTTTTAAGGGAAAAAATTAATGGAAAAATTCGAAAACGTGCTAGAGATCAGAACTCTTGAGCATTTCATAGGGTGTCATGGTGGTCATCATCTACGACCTTTTGCTGATGCACAACTCGACACAGTAAAGTAGCATCCCACCATCAATGCAATTTTTAGGGAAAAGAAAAACGATCGAACAATATATGAGAAAGTTCCAGAGGCCGGAACTGTTTTGATACGATTAGAGACTTGAAAATACTTCGCTCCGAGGAATAAAGTTTTGAAAGAAGAAGAAGAAGAGGATAAAGTAATTCAAAGATCGTTTTCTTTGTATAAAAATGCGAAAATGGTAAATCAATGTTTCTGAAGTTTGCAGCGTTGGAATTATTCAACGAAAAATGTTTTTTCCATTGATAATTTATTGGATTTCGAAAGTTGTGGCGATTTTGGGGGTCCATTTAGGCTCGCAAGGAGAATCGTTTTATTGTCCAGACTAAATATTGGAATATAATAACGAGCTCTGCTCAAGACAATATTGAATTTCGTTGCATTCTAACGATGCAAACACGATCGAAACTTTTTGTTCATTTTCCGATAATATTTTCCATCTATCCCGGGAAATATGAAGAAGAATGAAACTCTTTCTGGCAAAGTTTGAGTGATTGAATTGATCGACATCGGAATAATTCCGAGAAAAATCGGAATTGTCAGTGTTTTCTTAGAATTTGTTAGCCTGACTGACTGGTACGAGTGGAGGCAAAATTTAGCCGATTCGAACTGGCGCTTCCCCTCGTGAATATCACGTAATCGTCGAGCGAGGGAATATCGTGTTGCGGACTCGGGGACTTTTCATGGGTTCCATGGGAGTTGTGCATGCTCGCGTATATGAGGGAGCAAAGTATATATAGAATAACGACGAGAGGCTCTCGTGTAGTGTGGGGGGG
>JAPYYS010001534.1:0-20299 GCA_030522525.1 Campopleginae sp. 14b
CCGAGGCTTTGCCTGCGAAGTTCAAGATTCAAGGGGTTAAGTCCAGCAGTTGTAAGGGTGAAGAAACGGTTTTCTCCACGATTTTTTTCTGAAAAGACATATTATTTGACTAAACAATGTAGTGAGAAGTAATTCGTACATTTCGATTTTACGTCGCGGTTTTTCATTTCCGAAAATATTGATCCATACTGTTCCTGTAGACGATCCCCGGTGTCATGTATACGGTAAAGTTATTATATATGAAAGGAGCGCTGCAGCGCTATCAGAAAACCGTTCGCGCGCGTTAGCGCGCGTGATGGTCCCTAGTTATCTAAATTTTTCGAGTCGATATATTTTCGTGAGGCAAAAACTGATCGTTTGAGAATTGCAATTTAATTCTCAATATAAATAATGGACTTTGGTAAAAAAAAAACGATTTTCGTTGCATTCCAACGATGCAAACTCAACGTCATTGCAATATGATGCTGAAAATTGCAACGCATTGGAATGCAACGAAGAATTTTGATTTTTATTGATTATTCTTTCAATTTTTTCAATTATCTAAGATTTCGAGCCGATACATTTTTGTTGGCCGAAAACTGATCGTTTTATTATTGCAATTTAATTCTTAATATAAATAATGGGCTTTGGTAAATAAAAAAACGAATTTCGTTGCATTCCAACGATGCAAACTTCGACGTTATCGCAATTGGCTCAGATTAAACGAAATCACCAAAATAATGAATGGAAAAAATATTTTTCGTTGGATTTTATCGATGCGGACTTCAGGATGGACTTCGTGTTATGGGAAGTGCTCGGGTCGGTGATAAATGCTCCCTGAATCTATCGAGTACGCAGGGTCCTGCATGTGGGGCGTAGTGTCAGTATAACGAATGAAAATTGAATCAAGTGTGCGATGTCTCTCGGTCTGGTGTGTTGTCAGTAAACACTTGGTCGGTTTGTGATTCAGTAAAGAAGGGCTTGAGACAGGGCATGGTCGCGGTCCTGCATGTGTCCCCAGGTTCATGGTCGCCGGTCATGCTGGATCTACGACTCTATAGACATAGAGAACGTCACACCGGAGCACGCTTAAGGGGTTTTAGGACATGTCACAATGAACGTGTACTGGGAGGAGTGCAGCGCCGCTCCGCGGCCGAAAGCACACGAGAAGATGCATCCATGTGTCCCATCGATCAATGTTTGCAACCAGCAAAGTCATTTCCAGATCAAACAACAGCAGGACCGTTGAACAAACTGGAAACAATGTTTTCTGAGCTCTACGAATGCCACGGAGATCATGCGCGACGATAGGATCGCTCGAATTTCTTCAAAGATGTCAAAGCGCTTGCGGAAGTCGCAGAGCTAGCAAAAAAGACGCCGGAGGTCGTGAAGGAACGAGGAGATTCCAATGGAATAAAAAAATACTTTTCGTTGGAGCTGAACGTTGCGAACGCCAGTGTTCTACACGATGAAAGGTTCCTGCTTTGCGGAACATTTTTCCAGAAGAAACACGCTTTGGTTTAGAGCTCTGAAGCACCGGAAATGGCCTCGTTCCATGCTCTTTTATCTTTTTGTAAAAGTGCGATGTTATCTCCGAACGACGATGTCGTTATCAGGCGGAATGAGGTGCGAGGAATAACCGGTGTAAAGTCCAAGTTCGCTGGACGCACGAATGCTATTCGAGAGATAGTCGTGGCCAACCTCTTTAATCGTAAACTTTTAAACCTCTTGCACTTTTTGTACTTTGTTCCCGTTTGAAAAGGAGAAATGGCGTCTCTCGATATGCGACTAAGACGTTACACTTGACATGATAATACACGGTCCAGGGGGTTATGGTGTAATTTATAAATCAAGTTCGATGAAACATCAATCGTCATTGGAGGGAAGGCTCTATGAAATTTATCGGATTTATCCGGGCGCGGGGCTGATCGGTAGGAATCCTTTCACGTCCATTGTCGTCGTTCATCTTTGTCCGCTCCTTCATATTTCATGGTGAATTTACGAGTATACGGGTGAGCTTTGGAGGTATCGCCTCGGAGATGTCGCCTCGTATTTTATCCTCGAAGCCACCAAATTCCGACTATGCTTGAGATCGAGTTGAAAAGCTCAATCGTATAGATATTCACCGACGACAAGATTATGAGCGTATTGCCGGAAGAGGATTTGTAATTTATGTCTGTACCCGAGGTCTTGGGTCATGAACTTGAATGTTGAACAAACTTATATTGTGACGACTCATTTTTCCCTTTTGAAAAGAATCATGACTTATGATATCGAGTCCGTGTCGGGTTCTATGAAAAAACAGTTTATTTATAATAAAGAAATATATTCAGTTGATTCTTTTCCTCAATCATTCATCAACTGTAACAACATTTGTTGATGATCAATAAATATAAATAAAAATATAAATGTAAAAAATATAAATCCTGGTACATATAAATAAATCCTTTTCCCACCGCGAGAAAACAGTTTATTTATATAAGAGAAATATATTTAAAAAATAGAAAATTTATATATAAAAATATAAATATAAATAAAATAAATCCTGGTACATATAAGTACATTGTGTTTTTCCACCCCGAGAAAACAGTTTATTTATAATAAACAAATATATTTAGTTGGTACTTTTACTAAAACATTCATTAACTGTTAAAAAATTTGTTAATGGTCGAACAATATCTTTGTTATCACGATCAAATTTCATAGGCATAGAATTTCCTTGAAGATAGTGATTTGTTCGATCGCTTTCATTTCCCTCAACTCAGTACATGTTTATGGTCATCAAATTCATTTGCTATCAAGGAAGGTTACGTTTTATCAAATGATTCATTTATCAACTATAAAAAAATGTTCATTTTGGACACTCGCGAGAGGCTCAAATAAATAATTCATTAATTTTTCAAAAACATTTATTTCGCTGTATCGAACTTTACATTTGTTAGTAGTTAACAAATCCCGGTACATATAAATGAATTGTTTTCTCAGTGCATTTACGCCCTTACTTTTCATTTGAAAAGCTCAGGTTTTTTTTCATCCCGGCGAGAATTTAGCAGGGTTTTGACATAATTGCGTATTCCGGCGTATCATCAGCTGCGATATTGTTATTAATATGCAAGCCAAGCATAGAGGGCCCGCGAGACAACCTTTCGAAAGTTTTCCTCTATACAGAGCACTGCTGCACGGGGGGACGTACATGAAAACGGTCTTCCTGTTTAATCGCACCGTGAGTTTCATAATACGAGTGTGTATCATCGTTTTTGTCTCATCCTTTGAATCTCCATGTCGACCTGTACTCACTGTACTCCTCTCTCATGATAGCCATTTCCAACATCGTTGAAAACTTCGCCTATCCAGCAATAGCTAAATTCTCATATAGGCGGCGAGAGCGAGCACTCTGGGACTTACGGAAATGGTTAAATTATTGCACTGATTTCCACGTGTGTCAACTCTCCGCGGAGTCTGCGGCGCCTCGGCACGTCGCCAAATAATCTTCACTCCTCTTCTCCGCTATTTTATTCCCTCGAGTCGCTTCCCTATCTTTTCCTTTATTGGAAATTGTATCAATTCCTGTTGGCCAATTGAGTTCGTCCTCCTTGCAAGATTTTTCATTTTTCCTTCGCTCCGTAACGAAATTAAAATAATTTAAATATTCGTGCTATCGGTGTGGCTTGTTATTTTTTCCGGAGTTGGATTCAAATCGATCGAATCCATTTCGAACTTTTTGAAATCTCGAAAAATTCACGCTCCACGTTCTCAGATGATAATTTTGAATGAAAAATCAAGAGAAAACAAAATTCGTTTCGATCATTTATTGAAAAAAAAAAACAAAAAAAATGCATTTCGAGATTTTTGACGGTTTTTTTTTTTTTTCAAAAATAAAGTACAAACGTGGATGTGTAAAAGAAGCAATGTAGAGGAATCTGACGTCAACGGGAAAGGGTGTATGTGCCGTCGTACGTAAATCATTCTCCGGTCTCGCTGTAACTGTCGTCACGTGAAAGCAAAACGTCCGGCTCACGATCTCACGTGAGGAACGAGGATATATACTCTACGTTGTATAGACGAGATCTCTACGATGGTACTACATCAATTTCACTATCGTCCGAGCGTACGTCCCTCTCTCCTCTTAGGATATGATGCTGCTGCGCGTCATGTTTGCCTATGAGCTACATTCATACCAGGATTTCGATTAATAGTTCATAACACAAGTACACCCAGATTTTCGCATGCATAAACATTCTAAATTGTCATACGTACAAATATTCGTGAGGAAAACATGCAAATTTCGCTGACTTTTGAATATTTTAACATTTTCTCGAGCTGCATAATACGTTCGTAATCAAAAGGACGAAGTGAGCGAGTGTGAGTGGAAATAGAATCAACTTTAATCTCCCGAAGGCCTCGTATTTGATTTCTTATTCATTTTCCGTGTTCAGGATTATATCGTCAGTATTTCTTGTTGGCAAAAATTGGGAACGAAATTAAAAACTCATGTGACGGGTGCAGGAATCAGTTCTTTTGACTTACCGTTATGTTTTTGTGACGCTGGACTGAAGAGAAAATTTTGGTGAAAAAGATTGATATTTTGTTCGAAACGTTGGACTAAATTTTTTTGAAAAATTCGAAGTTTTGTCATTGCGGCAAGAAATATTGAGGAAAGTATCTTCCGAGAGTAAATTCTTGTCATCCCAATCGTAATTTCAACTGACACTTTCGTTATCAATGAAAAATATTGTCAAAATTACGAAAATTTTGAAATTATCCCAA
Organism: Campopleginae sp. 14b; assembly: GCA_030522525.1. NCBI lineage: Eukaryota > Metazoa > Arthropoda > Insecta > Hymenoptera > Ichneumonidae > Campopleginae sp. 14b. Next base: position 4,747 of record JAPYYS010001534.1, read on the forward strand.
AATATTCAGTTCACCGTATTCAAAAAAATATTGACGTTTTTTGACAAAATTTCATTATAGTTGGTACGGTTTATTCAAACTAAGTGCACTATATGTTTAACAAATCCTTGGAAACGTCAAATTTAATGACATATTCATTGAGGCATCGGGAGAAAGAGGGAAGAGAGGAATTGAAAGTGGAGATCATAGAGGAGTCAAACTCATGGGGATGTGCAGGAAGGCGAACGCTCGCACTATCCTCTCGTTAAGCCTCGGTGATGCTCGCTGCATGCTTGTGCATACCTCGACGTCGCATCTATATAGTACTCCGGGCTAATTGCACTTAGCCCATAATCTATTCGAGCCGGGCGCGTGTGCCGAGAGCCAGAGTTGTAGGAGAAGAAGAGAGACTCTCCGCCCGAGAGAAAAGCAGGCGACGTAAGAGGAGGGGAAGTTTGGGTATCTCAATGCGAATAACACGACAGGGGGCTGGTGCAAGGAGCCTCTTAATCGCACGTCGTAATTAAGAGGACGTGTGGCGTGCGTGCCTTCCACCCTGGTGCTCTCTCCGCTGCCTTTCGTACTCAACTCTTCTTCTTCAACGCTTTCGCACTCGATCGGTATTTCTGGATTAAGCAATTTGTAACGCCATCTCTCCAGGCACTTTTGCCTTCTGGTATTCACCATGCGTGACCGCGAGCATATGAAAAACCGACACTTTCCATCCCAAAATTTGTACTTCTCGTAAGTCACAGATATTTATTTCATTTTTTCTAAAACCCTCCACGAAATAATCCATTCTCTTAAACTATGATTCCGAAGTTTGCAACGTTAAGACGCAACGAAATATATTTTTTCCATTCATTATTTATTGAATTTTACAAATTATGCCAATTTTTTGGGTCGATTGAGTTTTCGCATCGCCAGAGAAGATCTTTCGATTTTCCAGATCAATTATTTAATAACAATTATGAGCTCAGCTGAAGAATAAACAAAATTTCGTTGTATTCCATTTAAAAAAAAAAAATTTCCCTGTGCATGGAACTTCCATTCGTCGATTTAAACTGAGAAAACAGTTTATTTATTATAAAGAAATATATTTTGTTGGGAACTGTTACTCAAACATTCATTAACCGTTACAAAATTTGTTAATGGTCAAGAAATATCTTTGTTGTCACGATTCAATTCCATAGGCATGCCATTTCCTTGAAGATAATGATTTTTTCGATCCCTTAACCGATTTCCCTTAACTCAGTAGATGTTTATGCTCACCAAATTCATTTTCTGGCAAGATAGATTACGTTTTATCCAATGATTCATTTATTAACTATTAACGAATGTTTATTACAGACAATCGAGAGAGGCTCAAATAAATGATTCAGTAACTGGTTAAAAAACATTTATTTCGCCGTATCCAGCTTAACATTTATTAGCAGTTAACAAATCCTGGTACATATAAATAAATCGTTTTCTCAGTGGAAACTCGGCAGATTCCGTGGAAATTTATATTTTCAATTAATCGATTTCCCGTTATTGTATTCGCACGATAATTATTTGTGTTTATATTTGGATATTATTAACAGTCGTTAATTGGATTCTCTCTCACTTAGTGTGGTAATTGTTCAGAGAAAATTATGCACCTGATCGTTATAAGTCCGCATGCTTGTATGCATATCATAGTAGAACAATCGTGACGGAATATCGAGGAATGACGTGGAAGGGGTAAATTTAGGTAATGAGGTGGTTTAAGAATGGAGCAAGATAATGGAGCAATTTGAGTAATGAGAAAAGCTCCGCGCGCTGTCACGCCGCTTTTGCTTATTTTCTTCCGACGTGGTGCATTCATTTTCGGCCAATTAGTGGCATTCCTTCCGAGACTCGGGGAAAAGCGAGTTGAGCTCGTACGACGATGAAAACTCGGTGTGGATCTTAGAGTCCTCGTGGTCGAATAGACCACGAGTGTCTATATTATTGCGCGATGCTGCCCACAGAGACGGAAAATTGAAACAGCAGAGATGAGGAACGTGTAGAAAGAGAAATGCAACGAAAACAACAAACCCATGGAGAACACACTGCTCTCGCTAAATAATCTCAAGCTTCGCCACCTAAATCCTCCTCTAGAGCCGAGCCAATAAAAACAATTGTTTCGCCCGAATAACTCAAAGTCTAACCACCATATTTTAAGCTTCGTTATCTTTTTCAACTGCGTTCTCTATTTCCTTCAAATAAACGAAGATAAACGGCCATTAAATACAACCGGAAGGTCAATAATCCGATTTCATCGATTTCCATTATTAATCAGTTGTTACTTTGTAGTAATATTCCAAAACTTTCTACCTTCGTTACAGAGGTTGAAAAAAATATAGAAAATATCGATCGAATCGGGAGGAGAAAAATTTGGGACGTTTTCATGACTTTTATAACCCGTAGACATCAGACTCTCTTTGAGCTCACGTACTCACCTCACTCGTGCAAATTTGCACTTCGATTTTTCAAAATTTCGTATTTCTCCCATGAATTCATGTTATTAATCTTGGAACCAGACTTTGTAGGGGTAAAATATCTTGAGTAATCGATTGCAATCATTTTAAAAATTAGGAAATGATTTTTTATTCCCGAAAAATGGCCAAATTGCAGAAAAAAATCTTGAAAGCCTATTACACTTGAAATTTTCGTGGGTGCAAAACTGCACTTCGATTTTTCAAAAATTTGTATTTCTTCGATGAATGCATGAAATTAATCTTAAAACCATACTTTTTAGGGGTGAAATATCCCGAGCAATTGACTGCAATGATCTTGAAAATTGAAAAATGAAATTTCATCGTCGAAAAGTGGCGAAATTAAAGAAAAGAATTTTGAAAAACTGTTTCACTTGATATTTTTGTGGGTGCAAATTTGCAGCAGTGTGGTATCTATGGGTAGAAATCGGGGAATTCATTTTTAATTAAAAAATTGGAATTTCGGAAGAAAATGACGCGATGAACGTTTTAGTTCGATGATTAAGACGAAATGATTACCGAAAGTGGTGACTCGTCACCAATAACAAATGAAATGTTTCACGTCTTTGTAACAGTTGTAAAGGTTTGGATACTTGGGTCCAATGGTTCTGCGACAGTGTATGCCTTTTCAGTCGGACCACATTTTCGACATGGTCTTTGAGCACGTCTGGGGAGAAGAGATTGGTGTCCGGTATTTGGTGAATTCCGAAAATGTCACGGACGTCTCGTTCTTTGCCTTCTCTATATATCTCTCACTTACCGAGCGCTGTACGAGCAGCATACAGAGTGTGTCTATATGTATGCTTAACATAAGAGACGATGTCAGAAGAGTTGTGAGATAGAGCAGTGACGGGTTCTTCGACTCTATTTATAAAGGCACCGTGTCATTCCGGGTCGTCTGAGAGGAAATGAGCGAGCATGGAAAAACGAAAGAGTAAAACAGCGTGAAAGAACAAAATAGGAAGAAAGTCAGATATGTCCTCGCGGTGGCGATCCTATTCAAATTTATCGAGTCTCGAGTATAATCCTCGCCAAAATGAAAACATTTATGATACTAAAGTTTGCATCGATGGGCTGCAACAAGAATTTCATTTTTATTCATTATTTTCATAATTAATGTACTTTTTCAATTATTTGTAAGTGAATTCGGTTTCTGAATGGCGAAGAAGGCCGTTTCATTATTTTTGATGAATACTCTATGAAATTTTGGGCTCTGCTTTTGAAAAATAATCAGATTCCGTCCGTAAACATTTAGGTTCAGAAAATTTCATGATGAGCCGCAAAAAGCGTGAATATTTTGGAGAAATCAATTTAACCCGGAGACACCACACTGGTGCACATTTGCCCCCACGAAAATTTCAAGTGTAACAGCTTTTCAAAATCCCTCTCTTCATTTGGCCATTTTTCGACCATAACATTTCATTTATTTATTTTCAAAATCATTGCAATCGATCACTTAGGATATTTTACCTCCAAAAAGTATGGTTTCGACATTAATTTCCTGCATTCGTTGGAGAAATAGAACAATTTAAAAGTCAAAGTGCAAATTTGCACAATGTGGTGTCTGCGGATTAATTCAAAGAGAAAAGACTGAAAAAGCTTAGACTTTGCTCTTGATTCGGAAATTACTTTAAAAGTTGCCTACACTAATTTTTTGCGATTGGGAAAATTTGAAAAATTCATCATATGAATTGGCAATCTGCTGTGTCCTGTCGATCCTGCAATATGCCGATTTTTTTTTGCTGGACTCGACAGAAGCTCACGGTCGCCAGATGCTGCGGGCCGAGTCAAGATTTTCTTTCCACTTGTCTTCTGCCTTATACGTTTCGCCTCTGTCGCGTAAGTCGAATCGCCGTTTTCCGTTCATTTTATTTGTCGACTCGAAATCTTTTTCCGTTCTATTCGCGTAGCAAGCGGTCTCCTTTCCTCTTTGCATTCTGCTCAAGATCCCATTTCGTGTCGATTTTTATACCTTCCGGGCACAAGTGTGTCTGATCGTGTTATGGATTTTCCACTTATTCGGACACTCGGAAACCCTGTCCAACTCCTGATCAATCTCTACAGCATATCCGCTGCTATGTCTTCGCTATCGAAACTTCCGGTTCCATTTTAATTTTGAAATAGCTAATTTATTCGCTACATCTTTATTATTTTCACTCATTTTTTTTGCAATCCGACAATGATCCCAGTTTCTACGAGTCTCGAACTCTCTCGCTCGGCACGAGATTTTTTTAACATGGATTTGGTCGAATGACGAAAAATCGAATGTCAATTTCGATATTTTGAGTCGATGGTTCGGAAAGATCGATATTTTATTCGATTTGTTCGATGGGACGTTTGTTTTTTTTTAATCACAAAAATTTATTCATCGCAGCTCGAAATAGTGAAGAAACTTTCGTCGGAACGTAAATTTTTGTCATCCCAATCGTAAATTTTGCTGAGAGTTTCGTTAAAAATGAAAAATATTACCAAAATTATGAAATTTTTGAAATCATCGCGAAAAATATTCAGTTCATCGTATTCAACAAAGTACTGACGTTTTTTGGCAAAATTTCATTTTCACTGAATTGAGGAGAAGCATCAAGATTGAGGTCACCCTGTAGATGATTCGATTAGTCATGAGAGTCAAACGATATTCTGTAATTTAATATAAACGAGATATATAGAAATATTTAGTTATGTATAAATGTAGAAAAACGTAAGTCTCTCATGAGCGCTCGAATTCTCGAGTCGGCTCCCGTGGGACACCTGTCGTCTTGAGCGCCATACTCGCGAGAACTTTTAACAAATTGCCACTCTTCCCTAGTCATTTGACGACGTACTGCTGCTGCTGCTGCTGCTGCTCTTATTCGTTTTTTCCAAGTCTCTCTCTGCTCTTAACTCTCGCTCTCTTTCTCACGCTTCACACTCGGCCAGTCTCGACGTTCCTGCAACGAGTTAACGTTGACGAATCGTTGCGATTTGCGAAATTCCAGTTGCAGTTGGTCCTCGAGGCTGCAACAGCTACGACGAGTTGACGAATCGTCGCGAATTCGTATCGAATCTCTTTCCACATTGAGGTCTATGTATGTAGGCAGACTTACAGAGCAGGGAATTCGTCGACGTCGAGACCCGAGCCTCTCCGACTACTTTGCACCGAATTAATAATCGACGAAACACATATAGCCCTCACGAAGATGGAATATTCGTGCTAACGTCACTAATTGGCGAGACGTTGAACGCCAAAATATTCATTGTGTTCCTCTCCCTTTTTTCTTCACTTTTCACACAAAATCTGTCCCAATTACTACTTGAATATCTCGCTTCATTAGTTAACAAACTAGACAAGAAGAAAGGCAAAAATGTGCACAGGCATTGTACTGCATTTATTGTCGTACGAGTCTCGAAGTTGTTGTATCTATTACATTGAGAAAACAGTTTATTTATAATAAAGAATTATATTTATTTGGTACTTTCACTCAAACATTCATTAACTGTTCCAAAATTTGTTAATGGTCAAAAAATATCTTTGCTATCACGATGACATTTCATAGGCATAGAAATTCCTTGAAGATAATGATTTGTTCGGTCGCTTTTATTTTCCTTAACACAGTAGACGTTTATGGTCATCAAATTCATTTGCTATCAAGAAAGGTTCCGTTGTATCGAATGATTCATTTATTAACTATTAACAAATGTTTATGTCAGACAATCGCGAGAGGCTTAAATAAATGATTCATTAATTGTTAAAAAACATTTAATTCGCTGTATCTAACTTTACGTTTGTTAGCAGTTAACAAATCCTGGTACATATAAATAAATCGTTTTCTGTAAGAATAATTTTATGAGAATTGATTAAATTTTCGTTCCAACTTGATTTTCGTAGTATGCATAAAAATTGTGGTCGCCGAGTTAACGACCTTATTGTATTTTCTACTGAGTGTTTGTCGCAGGAGCTTCGACATTAATCGAAGGACTTCGATGAATGATTAGGCAGATTGAGGTTGAGGGATGAGCGTTTTATTATCGAGAGAGTCGACATCTTTCATTAAAAATCGGGGAAAATAAAAATAGACCGTGGTTAAGAGGAAACAAATAATTATAACGATCGGGAATTGGCGTTTCGGAGAAGGTGGACGAGCACGCAACGACTGCCGTTCATGACGGGGACAAGCGTCATGTTGCGAATATTCCTATCTTACGTTTGAACGCCAATTACCGAGATGATTTATTCACGGGCGAGACGACAGATGTGACCCTTTTGCTTGGAGCCTCCTCCATCATCGTTGGTCTTCACGTCACTCAAAATTGTCGTCTCGGTTCATTTCAATTTATTCATGCTAATTCTTCCCTCTGCTGTATATTCATGTTTTTTTTTTTCATCAGTTGGATAATTCGGTGATGATTTATTCGATTGACAATCGAATAAATAAACCGAATAAAATCATTGAGAGAAAAATACGAAAAGAAGTCAGAAATGCAGCGAAACCTTTGGCACCGAATTGAGTCACTCAGTCTGCTGAGTGCTCCAGACCAACGGAGCTAAATGATCGACCTTCACATACCCTTTGACCATTAGAGCAAGGAAATCGCCTTCCTGTTCCTCAGCCAGGGAATAAAGAATACAAATTCAATTTCTCTGAAGCCATTCGCACCTTTGAATGAAATTCCATATAACGTCGATCGTAAAGTCTATCAATGGAACATCATAAACCTGACATATGAACGTGCACAAGTGCATGAATCGCTTTCAGTGTTCGAGAGAAATATTTTCCGCTACGAACCGTGACAAAACGAGTTTTTATCATTTAACCAATTTCTCTGAAGCTTGGACGAGATATAAACATTCGTTTTTCTTTGCTTGCAGATTCGTTCCCTTGTCCTACAATCCGTAGAGTAAATTGAACAACCGACAAAAATGGCCAACAGTTTATGGTGAGTATTTCGTTAAAGGACGATCTTCATTTCCATTAAGAAAATTTAACCCTTATAGACACGACACACTCCCTTCGAGGTTCCGCATTCAACACACTAGTGCAAATTCGTACTTCGACTTTTCAAAACTTTGTACTTCTTCGATGAATGCATGGAATAGATCTTGAAACCATACTTTTTAGCGGTAAAATGGCCTGAGTAATCGATTTCAAAAATTTTTTAAATTGAGAAATGAAATTTTATTGTCGGAAAATGGCCAAAGTGGATAAAGGAATTTTGAAAACCTGTTACACTTGAAATGTTCGTGGTTTGCAAATTTGTGCTTGCACTTTTAAAAAATTTGTATTTCTTCGATGAATGCATGAAATTAATCATGAAACCAAACTTTTTAGGGGTCAAATATCCAGAGTAATCGATTGCAGTGATTTTGAAAATTGAAAGATTAAATTTTATTGGTGAAAAGGGGCTAAATTGAAAAAAAGAATTTTGAAAAGCTGTTACACTTGAAATATTCGTGGGTGCAAATTTGCACCAGTGTTGTTACGATTTGAACAGCCAATAAAATCCTTTATTTATATTTGGACGCGTCTCTAAACATCTTTTTCGGAGAGAAAAAAAATTCAACAAGTGGAAACGTTGTTTCATACATTCAAAGAAACGTATAAGAATAAGGAGAATGTAGAGGATAGGCGATGGGGAAAAATGTCTTGAGGTAAGCAGAGGGGTTAGAGAGAAGGAGGGGGAGACAAGTCTGTGTGACAGAACAACTTAAATCACATGTGATGTCACCGTAACGCCATCAGCATTTTAGAGCCCGGCGAGCGACTCTAATGATACTGCTCTCCGTGTTTTTTTTTTTTTTTTTTGGAGACGTCGTGAGATGCGCCGGGGAAGCAGACGATGAACGTTTTCGCTTTTGCGAATACATGAGACTCGCGAGGGTGGTTGCAATTCCCGTACGCCCACACACTTTCTCGCCCCTTTCACTTCTCTCTCCCTCTCTCGTTACATTTCTCTTACTTCGTTTATTTTTATGCACTTTCTGTTGCTCCTCCCGCCTACGTCTCTCTCACTCTCTCTTTCAGTTTGCCTCCATCTTCCAGAATCTACGACTCACTCTTCATTCTTTTTGCCTCCTTTTTCGTACTCGACGAGAAACCTCTATATCCCTCGCCGTATTCTTCCTCTCGTATCTCTTGAACTGGCCGCTTCCACGTGCATCCAACCCTCTTTTCTTCGTCTGGCTCTTTGAGGAGAAGCGTAAGCGCGAGTCGACGACCGTCATCAATCTTCCTTTCTACTTCCTGTATTCTCAGGAAGTCTCTTTCACCAAATACGCCGCCGCTTGTTCCTTTAATTTCTTAACATTTTTTCCATTATTTATCTTGTTTCAATATTTTTTTCCGGTTTTTTATTTCCCATATCGCTTCCGTGCTCAACCGATATCGATTGGCAAAAAGTTACGTCGAGGAAACGTTTTTTTTCTACCTCTTACAATTTTTCTTGATCTACTCTGCAAAAACGATTTATTTATTATTTATTATTATTCATTATTTATTTTTTCTTATTATTTATTCATTTATTTATTTAATCATTTATTTATTTATTCATTTACTTATTATTTATTACATGTGACATGATTTTTGTTAACTGCTAACAAATGTAAAGTTGGATATGGCGAAATAAATGTTTTTGAACAGTTAATTAATCATTTATCTGAGCCTCTCCCGATTGTCTGAAATAAACAACCTTTCTTGATAGCAAATTAATTCGATGACTATGAACATCTACTGAGCTAAGGGTAATAAAAGCGACCGAACAAATCATTATCTTCAAGGAAATGCTGTGCTTATGAAATTCGATCGTGATAACAAAGATATTTTTTGACCATTAACAAATTTTGTAATAGTTAATAAGTGTTTGAGTAAAAGTACCAACTGAGTATATTTCTTCATTATAAATAAATTGTTTTCTCAGTGTGCTTCCTTGTTAAGGAAACGGTCGTTTTTGATAATTGAACTCTTTCATCTTTTTACGGGAGCTATTTAGATTTCGTCGAGAAGAATGAACGGCCATAATGTTGGAACGTAGCTCCGAATGCGTGTTAGATATTTGCTGGCGAAATCAATTTCTCAATGTAGAGGACATTGCGTAATGGACGTCGTCGTGATCGTCGTTGTAACGTCAGGTATTCGGGTAGTTGAGCAAATATATAACGAGCGAAACGACAAACGCGAGAGGGAAAAAGGTGGTTCGCCCGCGTGAATAGGAAGAGAGAAAAAGGAGAAATGAGAATAAGGAGATACGTCGGAGGCAAGTTGTCTGCACGACGACTATAAATAATCGGGGGAATCCCAAGGTGGTGCCAGCCAAAGAGCCGCTGGCTCCTGTCCCTCGATCTCTGCTCTCCACCTTTTCCCGAATCTTCTCCCGCCACACGTGAATCTCTGCATTCTTCCTCCACTATAAATCACGTAACAGTCGAAGAAGAAGAGAAAAATTAAAAATCCAGACAGTTACACAAATTTCAACTTCGGATGTCAAGCTTTGTCAGGCCCCGGGTACGTGCCAAAATATCATATTATCCGTTTGCGCAGTTGAAAAAATCCTGCTACGTTCTACGCTATGCAATCAATGCGAGACCGTCTGTCGCCAGACAACATTTTGTATTCGATTCCCGGGCTTTCGACTACACCCTCCCGTCACCTCGACCGCTGCGTTTTCCCACCTGTGGTCAGTTCTGCCCATTTTAATTTACAATGTATCGTATAGAGAATCCCGTATACGAGCGATTCCGACTCGGCAACTGCCAATCCGCACGAAATTCGACTTTAAATTTATAGTTTGTATGCGTTCAATTAAGGAGGTTGGCGACGTCAAAAAATATGTTGAAACAAAATCTTGAAAGATTTATATATTCACATTTAATACTAAAGAGTATGCTCACCAAATTTCATGAAATTCCAATAATTTCGGATTTTTTTATTCGTTTAAAATTGCAACATTATTGTGTGTAGTCACCCTCCTTGAAGAGGTTGGCTACATACGACAATATGATAAGAATTTAATAAAGTTTGGTGATAATATTCTTCGGCATCGAATACACTGACACAAATTTTTTTTCTATTTTTCGTCTCAATAGTTGTCGAATAATTTGAGTTTAGAATGTACAAAAAATGTATCTATATAGATCTGAGACGTATGCTTATGCATGCAAACTCTAGTGTTCAATTGCTGGAAAACTAGGTCAAAATTTTTTTTTTTTTTAATTTGTAAATTTCTATTTAATACTGAAGAGTATGCTCACGAATGTCATCGAATTCTAATAATTTCGAACTTCCCTACGCTATCAACATGACAACCTTGTTGTGGGTAGTATTCGAAATTTCTTTGAACAAAATTTTACCACAATTTCACTATTTCGAGAGTTATAAAAATATTATGCATTTATCACTTTTTATTTTCTCGAAGGGAATATTTTAAAATTTCAAGAAACGGAAATATCTATTTTTGCTGAATCGTGGGAAAAATTGGAAATTTCTGAGTGTGAACATTAGACGAGCCTGCCTTCTTAACGAATCATGACCGACCATATTTATCAATATTTATGAATGTTTCCCAGGGGCGATGGAAAACCGAAAAGCTCGCGATTTTTCGTTATTGCGGTCGAAGCTCAATTTCATTTCAGTTAAAGTTTTAATTCGGTTGAAATGGCGCCGCATCGATTTTTGTGCAACAATTCATTACAAACGCAATGTCAATTTAATTCGATAAAATGGTTTTCGAGCCTCAATGCCAACAAAAATCAAAATCGCTCGTAAAATGATAGAAATTTCTGCAGTGACAGAAGAAAATGGCAAAATTGCAAAGAAAAAAAAAGCACTTAGCTGTCCCAAAGAAGGATCGTGAATTGTGTCGATCTGACAGTTTGGCGTCTGTCGTTCCAACACGGAAAACAACCTCCCAGGACATTCACCTTATCGATCGGGGGCTGTTCTCTGCATGTGAAGTCAAAAGGAAGAAAAAGACGGCGAGACTTTTCTCCGCAACGATCGTATCATGTGTCTCCTTCTCTAAGAGATCGCAAGTCGTGTAAGAAAAGAAAACGAAAAACCAGGGAAAAAACCAAGTGAGGGAATAGCGCTGGATGTAGAGGATTTCGTGAAATTTGCTCCAAATGTGTAGAGAACGGTAAGATCGTTAGTTTAACAGAAGCAGAGACGATGCTGAAGTTTGCATGGTTGGAATGCAACGAAATTATGCTTTTTCTTGACCAATTCTCGACTTATTCTTACTCAATATTTAGTCAAGACCATAAAACGATATTTTTTTTTCAACCCAAAGACAAAATCGATACGAAAATTTTCATGATTTTTCAAATTGAACGGAAAATTGATTTAAAAAAAAATGTTTTCGTTGGAATACAACGAAATTCTGTTTTTTATTGCTCAGATCTCACGATTCTTATTCAATATTCGATCAAAATAATAGAACGATAACTTTTTAAGATCCAAATATAAAATTCATACGAAAATCGTCATGATTTTTTTTATTTTAACAAAAACTTAATAGAAAAGTGTATTTTTCGTTGGAGCCCAATGTTGCACGAACTTCAGTGCCATACTACGATGCTCCAGTTTGCATCGTTGGAATGCAACAAAATTCCAATTTTTATTGACCAGATCTCACGCTTCTTATTATATATTCAATAAAAATAATGAAACCATATTTTTTTAAGATCCCAAGACAAAATCTGAACGAAAATTGTCATGAATTTCGAATTTAACAAAAAATTAATGAAAAATAAAATAGTTTTTGTTGGAGCCCAACGTAGCGAACTTCAATGTCATTAGGAGAGTCGTTTTATTTTTTTTTTTCATGGAAAGTCAGTTCTAGATAAATGCACTAATTATGGAAATAAGCGATTCGATCGGTCGACATGAAAATGGCAAGGATAAGTGTGACTCCCCACTCGTCCCTATCGGTCGAATGAACTAATTAGCATTTAATGAATAGTCCACTGGGAATAAAAGCGATTCAGTTGATTTCCTTAATATTTTTGCAATCGTCGTGCTTCCCTAAACTCGGAGCTGGATTGTGAGGCACTCGGTGTATAAAGCGAACGATATATCTGTATAAACGTATAGAAGAATATATGTGTATACGTAACATTGGCTGACCTAGATTGCCTCGAGCAAGCATCCCCTCTGTTGAACCCCTTTTCGTTGTAGTTACCTTTAACGATTTACAGCTGCTCCACCCGAGCGGTGGCTCGGCCGACTTCGTAGTTGAGTAACTGAGCAAGCGAGCGAGTACTCGAGGCCCTCCTCTCTTTATCGAAACTCTAGCTTTCCAACTCAAACACCTCGTGCCATATGTAGCTATAAATATATGTATGAAGAGGTCCTGCTAACAAACAGGAAGGACGTGCCCTCCACAAATTAACATGTTGAATCCTCGAAGGGTCGAGACTTTGCTATAGCATGTAGAGGTTATAAATTTGAAATTTTTCCCCGACCAACGACGTTGTATGTTGCGATGAAACTCGCTTTTTAGCCACGAGCTCAAATAGCCTCTTGAAAAATTCATTAAGAAGCTTGGATCGCCAAATCAAAATGATGAAAATTTTATTGCATTTCGTGACACGATTCTCTGGCATCGATTATACAGACACAAATTATTTCCAAATTTTTTACACATGGTTATCGAAGAATTGAGAGTTTAATCCAAGTTCTCATGAATTGGATTTAGACCTGTATATATGTAAACTCTATGCTTAAACACGTGAACTTTAGTGTTCAATAACTCGAGTACTATGTGGTAAAAAAATTTGAAAAACATTATATCGTCGTATATATTATTAAGGAATGTATTTACCAAATTTTATTGAATTATCTATTTTTTTAACTTTTTATGTTTCTAACAATGTGGCATGGCATCATTAAATACACTCGAAATGAAATTTTGTGGAAAAACGAAATATTTTTTAATAATTTCAAAATTTTCGCTATTTTGGAATTTTTTTTATTCATAACGAAACTGTCAGCTAAATTTACGATTGGAATGACAAAAATTTACTTCCGGAACAAACTTTCTTCAATATTTCTTGCCGCAATGACAACATTTTTTATTTTTCGAGAAAAATTACTCTAACATGCACTTAGTGCACTTAGTTATCATAAACGACACAAAGTCCAATGAAATTTTGTCGAAAAACGTTAATATTTCGTCGAATACGGTGAACTAAATATTTTTCGATAATTTCAAGATTTCCGCTATTTTGACAATATTTCTCATGTATAAAAAAAGCGTCGGTAAAAATTACCATTGGGATGACAAAAATTGACTTCGAGAAGAAACTTTCTTTAATATTTCTTGCCGCAATAACAAAATGTTTAATTTTCCGAAAGAAAATTTAGTCAATCGTATCAAACAAAATATCGATCTTTTCCAATAATTTTTTTTTTTTCACCGTAGTCGTGATCCAACCTCTCCAAACTGTTCTGGTGGCTCATCATACATCATCGAGTAACCCCGACCATTTCGTAAATGTACTTACATTTCAACTTCCGTTTCCACGAATGACGAATGAATGCAGTGTAGAAAAAATTAATCAACGTATTTGTTCCGTTTGCCGAGAATGAAATATTCAGCGATTTCTCACGACGAACGTCCAATAAGTATGTGAATGAGAATTGAGAATTTTTCGCGATACAACTTTTGCTGTGCGGATCGTATGGTCGCGATGGTACGCCGTTGCGATTCTCCAATTGGTTAATGTCTGCATCATTTATGCGTAAAAGCACCCCCAGGACGTATCAAGAGTCCTAACACACAATGAGACATCATGACGACCGGGAGCGTGTGTATTCACATTCGACACTAATCGACGAATACTCTCGTCGATAATTGCAATAAATGTCTGATTTTGTCTGTGTCGTTTGTACATACGATCGGAGCTTTCCATATATCGTCTATTTAACGTTGAAAACTATGCTAGCGATGCTTATAGCCCGCGAGTATACGAACATAATTACCATTCGCCCCTCCAGGCCCATTAAACCATAGAGCACGTATCGCCAAATTCTCCTCTTCACAGCTACTCTCCATCCATTTGCAGCGATGTAGAGTGACGCTCGAATTTCCATAAAGAGAACCTCTCACCCTATCTCCCCTCCAGCTCCCCATATACACTCCCGCTCAAAAGTATGGGTTCACCCATCGAAATTTTCAGCTTCGCTAGAAGTTCTATATCTCAATGGAAAAAGATCGTAATACAATTTAACAAGCACCGTTTTGAAGATAACAGTTCTGACTTTACTTTGCCGCTTCGAATGATTTTTCACAATTTTTTTTGTTGTCCCCACGCTCTTTTGAACAGAGCAGTTTTTTCACAATTTTTTGAGCTTAGGAGATGGGCTGCCCGGGCTCTAGGAAATTTTCCTTTCAATTTTATCCCTATCAGTTCTGAAGATTATATCAAACGCTGCATTTTCATTTTTTAAAAAGTATCGTGCGATTTTATTTGGCAATGATATTTCAATTTTTGACGAAAATTGCGATTTTTATTAAAATCGGCGTATCTCAGAAATGGCGGGGGATTGAAGAAAATTTCAAGAGGGCAAAAAGTTGTATGAGAATATGAAGGACTCGGTAGAATTATTTCAGATTTTTTTTCGACATTTTTTTTCTCTTACTTTTGGAGTAAAAATGATTTTTATTTTCTCGTTTTTTTTTTCGTTTAGAGGGGTGAGGCATTTTTTTGTTCATTCCCTCTCATACTCTTCACGTCATTTCAATTGAATTCTTACCTTTTTTATATATTTTTTTCGTCAAAAAAAACCGCCTTTGGCTTTGATGACCGCGTTGACGATTCGTGGCATCCTCTCGATTAATCTATCGATCTGCGCTGCTTCCAGATTCGTCCATGCATTTCGGAGTTTCTGCCACAAATCGTCAGCAGACGAAGCGCAAACCTCTCTAACTCTCCGATCCAGATCTTCCCACAACAGCTCGATCGGATTAAGATCGGGAGACTGTGGTGGCCAAATCATATTAAAAGAAAAAAAAGGCCTCCTCGTTAGAGAGTTAGAGAGGAGAGTTAGATAGGTTTGCCCTTCGTCTGCTGACGATTTGTGGCAGAAACTCCAAAATGCATGGAC